>JAFBJQ010003216.1:215044-226340 GCA_016785345.1 Trinectes maculatus
GGTCAGTCTTTTTGTTGTTAGGTTGCTTTACTTCCCTTTCCCTTGATTACCTGATGGATTTCACCTGTGTTTTAGTTTTCCCGCCTCCCTTGGTATATATACCCGGTGTTTGTCTTTGTTCTCTGCCAGTTCGTCTCACTCTCAAGAGTATTCGTTCCCGCGTTATTTTCCTTGTGTGTTTTTGTGCTTATACTGTGTATTGGATCTTGGATTTGGATTTTGGATTTCGAGACTGCCTACTGATTTTGTACTGCCTTTCCTGACTGCCTTCTTGTGTACCAAACCTTTTTCTGGAATTAAAGACCCTGATTTTGCTCTCAACCCGTGAGTCGTGCTTTTGAGTCCCTTGCTGTCACCCTTACAGAATGAAGGTGATTAATATTAGTTTTATATACAAACCTAATGAATAAATTGCATTTCAGAGAGGAGGGAGTTTTGGGGTAGAGTCTTACCTTCCCTGTCTTTTTGTGAATCAAGTGGAAGATTGTGTTGAGTGTCGGGTCCCAGAGAAAGCCATCGCTGATACTTTTTCCTGCCAGCTTGCCTGTCACAATCTTTACCAGGTCCATCTTGATGGGCTGCTCGATGAACACCACGTAGTTCTCAGACATTGCTGCGACGGATTGGAAAGATCGCATAGTTTTTATACAAACACTTGGCATCCAAAGCTGAAGCTGATCACAGGATCAGTAGGAAAATAGTGTTGATGAGCTGCTTATTTTTCATAGATCCTAGTAAACTGAATATCGTTGCTCTGTAGAGCTGCAAAAACAATCAGCAGATAACGAAAATAGTTGTTGTTGAAACCAAAATCAATATAAGTTGGCCCTGGAGTGGAAGCTATCTGTGACTTAGTTGTTAATAAAGTGTGGTTTTAGAACAAGAGGTTTTACTCACCAAAGCTGTGGTAGTAAGAAGGTTTACACTTGTCCAGTGAAGGAATAGAACAGAGTACTTTGGCTCCCTCCAGGGTTTCCTGTGCTCTTTTCTTGGACGGGGGTACCTTGATGATGTTGTAGTATGCTCCTGTCAACAGAGATACGGTGATGTTGCTTGCTAAAGGTCAGCACTGCCATTCCACACATGTTCCATGATGCTAGATGAACAAACTGAGCTTGTGATGCCTAAAATACCTTTATGGGTGTAGGAGTTGCCCATGTTGTAGGCTGTTCCATCAGGCTCGGTGTGGGGGTGTGCGGTGGCTCCATTCACAGCAATGAATTTGCTCCAATTCACCTAACAGGAACAAAAACGTGGGTGCACAGTTAGTTCTGGATACTGTTAACACTGTTTTCCATTTTAAACACAGGTCATTTAAAACGCGCGGTGCACAGGTTTGCCTCTGTTGATTTATTAACTGAAAATTCCTGTTGTGCACCTACGTTCAACATCATGTTACCTGTTTGACCGTCTGCAGTGTCTCAGGGTCCACCATGTGCATGAGGTTGGTTTCCGTGCTTACGTAATAATCACCTTTGTAGGTCACAAAGCTCACATTGGCATTATCTGAGGACTCTGCGGGGAGAGGAGTTGCCAAAGTCAATAGCACACGAGAACAGTAATTCAGTTTTTCTAAATGATTTGTGTCCATGCGTCATGAGAAACTCACTTGGCAGTTCAAATCGTGAGAGGAAGCGCTGGAAGAAGTTTTTACAGGGGTCCGGCATGGTAACAGTCCCAAACTCACACACTGCAATGCGATTGCTCTCCTGGTTGGCTTGATAGCTGTGACTGGACAGGAAGCGGCTTTTGTAAGTCACCTGACCGTTGGATATTTTGAATTGGTGCAGGAGAGCCATTCCATCGAACCAGTGGTTGAACCTGGCAGTGGAGGGAACAGAAGAAGGGATTTTATTGTCCTCAATGTCAGGTGAAGTCAGTTATATGGATATCACACTCAAATAACTCCTTCCATTTTTATATCCCTGACTTGATGAGGGGGGGAACGCTGCACACTCACCTCTGGTTTCCAATCTCAAACTTCCCGGGCCCATTTCTCAGGAAGTTCCCGTTGATCCACTCTGGGATGGTGCCAGTGATGTGGGTGCTGATGGACTCAGGGGTTTCCTCCACTGAGCTCACGATCTTCTCAATGCACGGCAGACCGTGCACATTTGTGAAGTAGTTCATCTTCCGTTGAGACTTGGATTTTTCAAGCGCTGTAAAAAAAAAGTTTTTTAAATCAAAACATTACACATATACAAACCATCAGCACATTTTCCTTGTACACAGTTTGTTACAAATGTATCAATCAGGAAACTATTTCATATGAAGTTCAAGTTTTCATAGCAGGTACAAGTTTTCTTTACCTGTAGTGTTGTTCTGTTCTTGTTGATGCGTGATGGAGTTCATGGCTGTAGCTGTCTTCCTTGAGGATGTAGCTCTCCCTCTGTGGTGCTGCTCTTTTCCCAAAGACTGGTGCTTTGCTTTATATTATCCTACTCGCTGTGCCCCCCCCCCTGCCCTTTACCCCCACCCCCACCCAAAGAGTCTGATAAGAAGCCAAGTGTCATTTCATGCTTATGTAAAAAGCAGTACTTTCCCATCTCTAGATTAAAAGTGGCAACCGACTGAGAGATAATCACTTCATTGTACTGACAAGTAGCAAACCCACATGGCAGCATTTATAATTCACATCAAATCGTTCTTTATTTCACATATAATAGTTATTATTTTGTCACGGTAGTAATGAGCAACAGAGCTAAAACAGGATGAATTGCTGTGGGGGACACGTCAGCCTGTTTTTCTTATTGCATATTCTATTTCTGAAATAATTACAGCTTCAGGAATTTCCCCGGGCACAAGCAAAATAAGCAGACGATAAATGATGTAAAAGTCTTAAATATGATTTTAAATCAAATCATTTGCCCTAATTATTGATTTGATTTGTTTTATTTTGATTTATTTATTGTTTTTTTACACACACGCACACACACACACACACACACACACACACACACACACACACACACACATATATATAGATGTGAAATCTGCAAGAAGGGCTTAAAGGTCAATTCAATGTCAGTACATTCCGTCTTTGTTCCTTTACCTAAGAGGACAGTTAAATAGAGGGTAACAGAGGATAAGATCACAGTCCTCAGTTCAGCTCAGTATGTCAGTCACACTGTATACAGTCTGTGTCCATTTTTTCAGCAACGATAAAGCCAAACACCACAACAACAGTGTTGGCCTCTGATGGCTCCAGGCTGTGTTACTCTTCGTTTTAAATAATAAATACATTGAAAAAATAGGTCAAAATATGAAATTAAAGAGCCCCAGGTTTGCAGCTGGCCCTAGTTTCAGGTCCTCTCACATGAAACAATCGAGTCTAATTTTACCAAGCGCAAGCTGCCATTGTGTAAATCATCAAGGAAATTCCCACAAAAACAACTTCTGCCCTGCAGACATCACAACACTGAGTTTAGATTGAACAACAATCCGGGAGGCATAATTAAGCCATTCACGGAGTTTCCAGTGTCAAAGCCACTACTGGATATTTGCCCCAGTAATCTTGAGAATGCATTTCTTTCTCATTCCATGCAACTGGGAAATGTGGATGTGAAACAAGAATCAGGTTCTCTCACAACACAAAGGGAGAAGCACTTTGATGTGGAAATAAATTCACATTTGTATGGATGACTCAGCGGGTAGATCGGGCATATTGGTGCAAAGTGCTGCATCAGCCTGCTGACTGGAGCTGAGAAGTGACAGCGGGTACAGAATGGACAGTGGAAAGGTAGTTGAAACCCCAGCAACAATCAACTAATGACTTGTAAATGATAAACCAGAATCCATACTGTTGCAGACGGTGTCCAGTGGGCACACCTACTGGATATGCTCACTGTAGAGCTACAGTTTGTTTACTGATCTAAAATACTCATTACTGAAATTATACAGAATCATTTCCCTGGTGTAAAACTCTGTTGAGTTGCATTTGTTACCTGCGTCAGATGAGAGGATGGATCTGGCTAATGCCTGGAGATAATATGCACCTCGTACCGGGAGATGGTTAGTCCAGCCCAACATGAAGACTGGAGGAAGATGGTGACCTGTCTCACTCCAAAGCTTTAAAATACACCTGATAAAACAGACCTTTTAAAATATACATTTTTTTTAATCCAACCACAACTGGAAATCTACAAATGGTCCATTTGTGTGAACAGTGTCCATATAGTGGGAACAGTGTCGTGTCAGGCTGGTTATAGCCATGTGTGCGATTTTTCAAACATGATTTAATATGATCATTCTGTGTGTGTCCAGTTACATTTCGGTCTATGTCAGAGGCGGAATGGGACAAAAAATCGGCTCTGGCATTTTGGAGCAGACCACCAGGCTGCTGGTTAGGAAACTAACTCTTGTGCTGACTTTTTCTTTGTCAGATGCATTACAGACAGGAGCAAAGTGAAAGGGGTTGGTGTTTAACAATGTGATTGGGCCAGCGCAGTGTCATTCTGGCCACTGATCTACTGATTTTATGGGCCGCTCAGAGCGATATACAGTATATATTTTAAAATAGTGTGTCGGCTCATCGGGAAATGCCCGGTATGTGTGAAAGTCTGTCCCTGCTCTATGTAAACCTGTTGTTATTCAAGAAAGTGAGTAAATATAGTATTCTTTATTTTATCTCAAACACTGTGTGCCATAGAACCAAAAAAAAAAAACAACGGTCCCAGTACGGACTATAGGTCAGTCGTGTACTTTTAATGCTATGCTAGGCTAATCCCAACCTGGGATCAGCTTTCTCTAATCATCCAGTTCTTGAAAACTGAGTTAATTATTGAATTTCCCAAATTGTTGATACAACTTTTTAAACAGAAAACACTGGAAATGCCAGTGACAGTCATAATGTGGTGAACACTAACACCATTGTCAGTGGATTGAAATGGTTTTTGAAAAGTCATGATTATTTTGTTGTTAAAAAATAGAGGGAGCTCACGCCACGGTGCAGTGAAGCTCTGACAGTAGTAGCTCTATGACAGAAAGTGCATTAGGCACAGTACTGGGGCGGGGGGGGGGCTTTGGGGGTGTCTCTTAGATCCCATGATGCACTGGGTGTAAACCTGTGGGAGTTTGGTGTGGTGGTGACCACCCAGTGACAGTCATAATGTGGTGAACACTAACACCACTGTCAGTGGATTGAAATGGTTTTTGAAAAGTCATGATTATTTTGTTGTTAAAAAATAGAGGGAGTGCACGCCACGGTGCAGTGAAGCTCTGACAGTAGTAGCTCTATGACAGAAAGTGCATTAGGCACAGTACTGGGGCGGGGGGGGGCTTTGGGGGTGTCTGTTAGATCCCATGATGCACTGGGTGTAAACCTGTGGGAGTTTGGTGTGGTGGTGACCACTGTCCACCACTAAACCACTCATGTAATGAATGCAACACTTTGCTGATTATGCATCATGGCTTCATTAGGCAACATATGACGAACAGGAAGAACCCAAGACAAACGTGTAAGCCTGTATTTCACAGCATAATCTGTCAGTATCAGTTTAACGCTTATATGAACTTTCAGTGACTGCATTTATGGGGTTTTCTATCTCTTCTGAGTTTAACCACTTTTTGTCTGGCCTTCAGAGATTATAATATTTCATGATAAGAGGCACTCAGGACATGACGGATAGTGAGTGAGATCTCTTGTATGGATGCAGGGTATCTTTTTGGCATTTGGAGATATTCATTACCTCACCATTTTTAATCAACACGTACTGGGTGAAAATTGAAGTAACCCAGCTAGCTAAGCTATTGGTTTCTGTGATTAACAAGTAGAAACATCCAGCTTGCAGTCCACAAGTGTTTATCACTTTTTCCTCCATTTCCTATGTTGGCTATATTTAGACAGAGATGCATCTGTGCTTCTTTTATTGCCTTGCAGGGTCTTGCACCATCCGATAAGGTTACACGTCCCTGATAAACTCCTAGAGTCTAGATACTTACATGTACAAATAGTATCTATTTTCAATTATGTTGAGTTCAGTGTTTGGCAGTTGGTCCCGTTTATTTTGGGACTAGAACATGTTGTTGTATTTCAGAACAACATGTTCATCACAAATGCCATTTCATGGGTATGAAGCCATAAAGAGACAAAGTTGTCTACAATACTTCTTTTACAGACGCCAAGACAGTAGACGTATTCTGAAAAGAGACACATGAACTAAAACTGCAGAGAATGGAATCAGTTTTGATGTTGTGAGTAACAACTGTACCAAGCACACGAGCGAAATCAAATCAGTTTGTCTTGACTTAAAGATGATAAAATGGTGAAAATGCAGTTTTTGTTTTAAATCTCTCACATTGTGCATTCAAAACCAATAGTGCATCCTTTTATTATTTTATTTGAGAGCTACCTATTCATCAGATTTAGCTTTAACCTATGAATCATAGAACCATCAGATCTTAGAGTTCATGGCCTTTTATTATCCGCAAAATCAGACCAAACCTCAGAGTGATACCTCCTTTTATTAGCATGGTCCTCGTCTTTGTGAAGACCTGGGGGCAGAAGAGATTACCGTTAACCTACTTTTTTAGCAAGACATTTCGCTGACCTGGCTCTACAGTGGTGGGAGATTTGAAGTTGAGGTGAACACTTAGTGCCTCACAGCAAGAGGGTTCCCAGATTAGCTGGGGGTATCTCTGTGTGGAGCTGCTGTCCCTGTATCTTGTGTGTCTCTGGATGTTGCCCTGGAACTGGCTGGTGACCAGTGTCCAGGGTATACCCCCTGTCCCAAAGTCACCTTGGATTACATTTAGTCTATTATTTTACCCATTTGTTACCTTTTTAGTCCATTTTGATCAATTTTATTTTTATTAATTTTCATTGTATATGTTCTAGTTTTAAATGTAATTTCTGTAGTTATTGTGATTTTGTATATTATTTTTGTATTAATTTATGATTATGATTATATTTGTTGTTTCCCTTGCTCATTTCAGCTCCCTGGTGGTGATTGGTATTATTCGAACAAGTCCAGTTGCCTGCGTACATCGAGTAATTTTTTTAAGTTATCATGACCTGGATAACTGAGAACCTTCACAGACATTGGTTTTATTATTTTTACACATAACATAAGTTTTAATTTTGTAGTTTGAAAATGTAAATGTAATTTATTGTATAAATGAAAGGTAATTAGTGAAACATCACTTAAAGAACTAATTTTTATGTATAAGATAAAATCAGAGCCAATAACAGAAAAACAAATTTACTTTAACTATACATTTACAGAGATCAAAAAAATGTTTGGTATAATAAAAAACCTACAAGAAGTAAGAGTAGAATAGGTACCAGGTGTCATGTCTTGTCTGTGTTGTCATGTGATTTCCTGTTTTATTTTGTAACCCTACTCTCCTCACGTTTTAGGTCACTTCCCACTTCCCTTCATGTGTTTCGCTGGTCTGATTGTCTTCCCCGCCTTGATTGTTTTCACCTGTTCCCCTTACCTTCATGTGTTAAATAGTCTGCGTTTCCCTTTGTCTTGTGCCAGTGTGTCTTTGTCCGTTGATCTCATGAGCCTTCTGTTTCCAAGTCATAGTCTTTGCAATCGCAGTCTGTAAGTCGATTTTTCTCTTTAAGAGTGAGTTTTGTTTGTAATTTTCATAGTTTATGTTATCTTGTCATAGCCTTTGTTTTGTATTAGTCAGTTTGTTTTTCCTCCCTTTTGGAGCGTTTTTTTGTAGATTTTGTGATTTGTACTTTTATAGTAGCATTAGGTTAAAAGAGAGAGTAGTCAAGTTTCATAGCTCTGCATTTGTCACTCACTGTTAAAGAGATTGTATTTAATAAAGACTGTGGAATGAGTCTCTGCTCCTGGGTCCTGTTTATATATCGGCCTGACAGTACACACTGGCCTGTATGGACCCAGCAGAGAGGATTCAGTTAACGGCTGCGATGTGGCAGCAGGAGGGCCGTCTATCCCGTCAGGAGGGTTTTCAGACAGCGATGGCTACACAACTCGGTCAGTTGTCCACTCAGGTACGGGAACTAGTGGATCACCTCCGGCAGTCTACCATTTTCTACCAGCGCAGGAACCCCCGACAGTCGCAGCGGCACCGGCTCCCATGTTCACCGCCGGTGTCAAGTTAGCTTCGCCGGAGCGCTACTCCGGTGAACCCGGGCAATGCAAAGCCTTTTTGATAGTTCAAAGTGAATAGAACAATCTGTCTCCACAGACTTTCGCCACTGACAGATCCAGAGTAGCATTCATGATTTCTCACCTGACGGGCAGAGCCAGATCTTGGGCCACAGCCGAATGGGCCCGTGGCTCTTCCCTTTGTGATTCTCTCACAGACTTCAAGGCTGCGCTCCTGAGAACTTTTGATCCTGTATCTACGGACCGGGAAACCGCACGGGAGCTGTGCGGACTGAGACAGGGCAGCGAGTCGGTTTCCGACTACACCATCCACTTCCGCACCCTGGCGGCGGAGAGTGGGTGGAACTCCACAGCATTGTACGACATATTTCTGAAGGGGCTGACACCCTCCATTCAAGACCTTCTAGTGCCATTAGATCTGCCGCCGGACCTGGACTCGCTCATCGCCCTCGCCATCCGGACGGACCACCGGGCCCGCGAGCTGAGACGACAACGGGGCAGCAGGCCGACATCGGAGAGAACCCTGCGCACCGCAGCTCCGACCGAACTAGGCAATCGCCGGTCGTTACCAGAAGAGCCTCTCCTCCCTCTCATGACTGGACGGGGGGAGCCCATACAGCTCGGCAGAGCTCATCTGACACCGGAGGAGTGCCGACGACATCAGTTGGAGGGCCGGTGTTTCTATTGTGGGGAGGTTAATCACCTTGTCGCCTCTTGCCCAGCCAAAAGACCTTCAGGGGTGAGTCAGCTCACCTCCTCAAGTTCCGCCTCACGTAACCTCACTCCGGTCAAGGTAATGCACCATACCAAGACAATTGAACTTAGGGCTCTCATAGACTCAGGAGCAGATGAGAGTCTGATTGACTGGGCATTGGCTCATAGACCGGGCCTCAAAACCGAGCCATTATCAAAGACTATCACGGCTAGGGCTCTAAATGGCAGCGTTATATTCACCATCACTCACTCCACAGAACCCCTCGATTTGGATATCTATGACCACAAAGAGCGCATTAAATTTTTTAAAATTGATTCACCCACTCAGGCACTGATTTTAGGTTATCCCTGGTTACACTCTCACAACCCCCACATAAACTGGGAGACTGGGGAAATCATAGGGTGGGGAAAAAACTGTGATGAACTTTGGAGGGGGCGTCTCCTGCCAAGACAAGGTGGTGAATTACGTTAATCATGTTTCTGTTGATTCTGCCACAGACTCTGACTCACCTGACCTGAGATCGGTTCCTGCCTGCTACCACCATCTCCGGGAGGTCTTTAGCAAAACAAAAGCCATGACCTTGCCTCCGCACCGTCCCTACGATTGTGCTATTAATCTAATCCCCGGCTCCACCATTCCCAAGGGGCGTCTTTATTCAATCTCCGGACCGGAGAAGGCGGCCATGAAGGATTACATAGACACGTAACTAAAGGCGGGACTCATCCGTCCCTCCTCATTGGCCGCTGGGGCCGTTTTTTTCTTTGTAGGTAAGAAGGATGTGTCCTTACGGCCGTGCATAGATTACAGTCCCCTTAATAACATAACCATAAAGAACCGATATCCTCTGCCACTCATGTCATCCGTTTTCGACCAGCTTCAACAGGCCAAAGTATTCACTAAGTTGGACCTCCATAACACTTACCATTTAGTCAGGATCAGGGAGGGGGATGAGTGGAAGACCGAGTTTAACACCCCCAGTGGACAATATGAGTATTTGGTCATGCCTTTTGGTCTTACCAATACCCCAGCGGTTTTTCAGGCTATGATAAATGACATTCTCAGAGACTTTTTAGACCAGTTTGTATATGTTTACTTAGATGACATTCTTATCTATTCCTCAGACATTGAAACTCACAGACATCATGTAGCCTCAGTACTCCAACCGTTTTTAGAAAATAAGCTCTATGTCAAAGCCGAGAAAAGTGAGTTTCATGCCGACACCATCACCTTCCTGGGCTTTATTGTAGCCACTGGAAGTGTACAGATGGACCCGGCTAAAGTCAGCGCTGTGGCTTCTTGGCCCACGCCTGATAGCCGCAAAAAAGTGCAGCAATTCTTCAGATTTGCTAACTTTTACAGGCGGTTTATCAGAGGTTTCAGCGCAACAGCAGCCCCTCTTCACGCACTTACCTCTACCAAGGTGCAATTCCGCTGGTCCCCGGAGACGCTGGTCCTGTCACGCCGCTTGTCCAGAGCTGAAAGAAACTACGACGTCGGTAACCGGGAATTGCTGGCCGTAAAAGTAGCCCTGGAGGAATGGAGGCACTGGCTGGAGGGGAACACCCATTGATTGTCTGGACTGACCACAAGAACCTTGAGTATATACATAAAGCCAAAAGACTGAATTCTCTCCAGGCCCGATGGGCATTGTTTTTTAATCGTTTCTCTTTTACAGGCCGGGGTCCTGAAACATCAAGGCAGACGCCCTATCCCGTCTCTACGACCCTGAGCCTGTTGCCAAGGAACCAGAACCCGTCCTTCCACTAACTTCTGTGGTTGGAGCCGTGTCTTGGCAAATAGAAAATGAGGTTAAGCTGGCGAATGGTGAGGGTCCGCCGCCTAGTGGGTGCCCAGCGAATTGTTTGTTTGTCCCGGTCGAACTGCGCCCACAGGTGGTCCAATGGGCTCACACCTCGTTGCTTTCCTGTCATCCGGGGGTGCGGCGGACTATGTTTGCCATCTCCCGGAGGTTCTGGTGGCCATCCATGGAGCCGGAGGTTCGGGAGTACATTGAGGCCTGCTCGGTCTGCGCCAGGAACAAGACATCCTCCGGCCTTTGGTGTCACAGAATCCCGCTACATGATGCAAGCATCTAACATGGGTAGAGTATGCACACAATTCTTTACCCACTTCTGCCACAGGATTCTCACCCTTTAAATGTGTATATGGCTATGAGCCTCCTATCTTCCCAGATCAGGAACCCGAGGTTTCCGTTCCCTCTGTTCACGCCATGATCCGCCGATGCCGACGCATCTGGGCGGCTGCCCGGGAGGTCCTAGTCCGCCAAGGAGATCGGGTGAAAAAGGCCGCGGATCGCAAAAGATGACCCGCTCCCGATTACCAACCGGGCCAAAGAGTGTGGCTCTCGGCCAGGAACCTGCACCTCCAGGTCCCCTCCCAAAAGCTGGCTCCTAGGTTTGTGGGCCCCTTCCCCATCTCCAAGGTCATTGGTCCTGCAGCGGTCCGCCTTCGTCTCCCTAGATCTCTTCGGGTC
>JAFBJQ010003216.1:226466-277620 GCA_016785345.1 Trinectes maculatus
TTGTCTGTGTTGTCATGTGATTTCCTGTTTTATTTTGTAACCCTACTCTCCTCACGTTTTAGGTCACTTCCCACTTCCCTTCATGTGTTTCCCGCTGATCTGATTGTCATCCCCGCCTTGATTGTTTCCACCTGTTCCCCTTACCTTCATGTGTTAAATAGTCTGTGTTTCCCTTTGTCTTGTGCCATTGTGTCTTTGTCCGTTGACCAGATATCACAAGCATTCTGTTTTCAAGCCATAGTCTATGCAATCGCAGTACATCAGTCGATTTTTGTTTGTGAGTTTTGTTTGTAATTTTCATAGTTTATGTTATCTTGTCTTAGCCTTTGTTTTGTATTAGACAGTTTGTTTTTCCTCCCTTTTGGAGCGTTTTTTGTTAGAGTGATTTTGGTTGTACTTTTCCTCGCAGATAGTTTTTTCTCCATTTTGGAGCGTTTTTTGTAGATTTTGTGATTTGTACTTTTATAGTAGCATTAGGTTAAAAGAGAGAGTAGTCAAGTGTCATAGCATTTGTCACTACAAAGAGATTGTATTTAATAAAGACTGTGGAACGAGTCTCTGCTCCTGGGTCCTGTTTATATATCGGCCTGACACCAGGCCTTACAATACGAATTGCTATTATTATTTCCAGTTTAGATAATACATCAACGTGTTCTTTGGAAATCTGAGTATTGCTTTACAGTAGATCCTTGATCATCTGGATCATGCTGTAGTATCTCTAAGTGTTGTTTGAGTCCCTCTGCGACTCATCTGGACCGCTGGTCTTTCTGAGACTGATCTGGACTGCTGGTCTTTCTTACGGCCACTGGGGACAGTATAACAACACACGCTCCACTGTTTCCTGTAGTCTGCATAACTCCATTATGTACAGTATCTGTTTATCCCGGTGCACTACTCTCATCCTTTTTGTGATGTTTTCTTCTTCTTCCAATACTCTCTCTTTCTCACATGCACTAGTGAAACACCCCTGTTTCCCATGTTACCCCCATAATTTCTTTATTTTGCCACTTCCTTTTTCGTCTTTGCCTTTACGAGCCTTTTAATTTTAGCCTTGCTGTGACTAACAAAAACAATATCTTAAATACATACAAACCAGACGCTAGACTGTTTCACTTCCGCCCTTGCGTGACGTCACGGCAGCGCGGGTCGCCCCCCCCACACACACACACACGCACACACACACAAACAAACTGAGACACGTTGTGGGTGATGGGTGTGCACACAGGGTGAATAAAGGGAGCGGCTGGTAACAGCGTGTCACTGTCTCTCTCTAACACATACACATATTTGTATGTACATTTTATATATAGGCCTATATATATTTATATATCTGTGTCCTGTGTGTGGAGAAGACCGTGGCTGTGTGGACAGAGGGCGAGAGACGCGCAGGACAACAGGTATGTTCTCCCACTCACTAACGTAAACACAACGCTGACCGCTCTTTACGCTCTTTACGCTCTTAACGTTCTTAACGTTCTTTACGTGGTCGTAGCGCTGCGGTACAGGGCTGTTGGAGTGTGGGGGTCGGATGGGGGTGAGTGTGGACGGAGCACAAGATACGCTCCTTCCATCTTATATACGTCTAAGACTTGTAAAGGGTGAAAAACAACTTAACAACAAAGGTGTCCATGTCCTGCACAGGAGACTTGACTCAGGCAGATGTGGGGGAAAAGAAAGATGGAGAGACTCTCCATCTTCCTTTGAACACATTTTTAGAACAATAACAATAATAACGATAATGCTAATAATGATTGTTGTTGTTATTGAGTTGTAGTGCCAGGTCTGGATCTGGCAACTCTGGAGTCAGAGATACATTGTAACTAAACACCTATCATGTACGAGTGAAGCGGGAGTGAACCCTCATTGAATTGCCTTTCCTCTGCTTTGTCATGTGTAATACAGTACACATAGTAATACAGTATATATATATATATATATATATATGAGAAAATAAAGCGATTCTGTTCTATTCAGCAGGTCAACCCAATGGCTACCAGTGACCTCTCCTCTGTTGAGTTCTTCGATATCTGCAAGAACAGCTTCTATTTTAATGGTTACAGTGATTTTCTATTTTTTTTTCCATTTCCTGTTCTTTCTCATCATAAATAAGACATTATGACTATTGCACATGTAGTCATAATGTAATAAATTGTGTCTAATGCTGTTTTCTGTTCTCTGTTTAAAGGTGCTGATACAGGTAAGGCACCTGCGGTTTAATACATGTGTGGCATTTGTGCCTTGGCCCGAATGCTTTCTTTACATACCCTTCATTTATAAATGAGTTGCAATCAATACCATATGACCTGACTGCTGTTATCACACGTTTTTCCCTCAACTAGATGCTGTGGATGGAGACTCTTACAAAAATTCCTATCAAAGCCACACATATCAGCTCCAGTGCAAGGACAGCAAATTCCTGCTCCTGAATGATGAGGGAAATTTTCGGCTTCAGCACTTGAACACACAGGAGCAATGTCTGCCTGGTAATGTGCATATGAAGCTAAACACTCCCATTAGGCCTTCTAGTTTTATTCACAGCTCTTGCATACAGCGAAACACCTGTTAGTGCTCTAGATGTCCAGTTATGAAGAGCGCACTCACATCCTATGTCTTATGTTTAACATAACACATTTATTCCAGTGCATTCAAGTCCTGATTGCCCTGGAATTGTAGCAAAGCAAAGTCCTTTGCTACAATTAAAAAAAGAGGCTCTTAACTATTATCCATCTTCAGCTTAATAAATTAGCCGTAATAACTACCTCAGGCGTTATGGTTTTAAAGCATATAAAGTTGCAATAGAGTTTATATTTTTGTGATTTAGATGTGTAACTGTGTTATTTGGTCCTCCAGTTAAGTAGAACAGGCTGCAGCTGCTGCTGTGGCAGTGGTTTGAGGTTAGTGTAGGACGGGTACATCAGTCTCCATTGAGGCTGTATGTGTTTCCGTCCCACTTTAAGAACTGGTATGCCACCTGTTGAAGTTTATAGATTATAGATTATAGATCCGATTCAACTTTCATTATTTGTTAAACAGCCGGACATGTCCTCTGTGCCATTACTTTGACAATAACAATAGCTTACTGTAATCCTGAGAAACAAATGATCTAATTGACACTTTTGTTGCCCACACATCAGTGGAAGTGGTTAAACCTGTCGGACGAGTGAGAGTAGACAAACATTATGTGACTTTTGCATTGTGAGCATAAAGAAACAAACACATTTGAAGTAGTTATCTAATGTAATGTAAATCATTATCATTACTTACAGTATTACTATTCAATAACCAGCGACATGCTGCTTTTTCCCAGCACCTGTTTGTACTGTGTTTTCTTCTTAGGCAGCAAATTCATCATCCATATTTTTAATGACATCTCCCTGGAAGAACGACAGGGAGTACCAGTCATGCTGTATGCCAAGAAGGATGACTCGAAGTTAATGGTATGCTGCAAGGAGAATAATGAAGTCTATCCTGAGGCAATGGTGAGCAGAACACAGGATGCCATGAGACATGATATGAAATGATGTGCACTCATTAGCTGCAGGGGTAGTGTAGCCTTGTAAATGATACAGCATTGAAAAGTACTACACAGAGGCCCTAATGTTTCTCATGTAACAAGGTCAGAGGTCAGGACCTCTTCCACTTCCATGTCAGTGATCTGCCTTTGTTCTGTCGATTCCACCTATCTACATACCCTTAAAGATAGGAATCAACTTTAAACTTTGGGACATCGAAACCATTTTTCGACATCAAGACCATTTTGGAGCACAGAATGCATTCATGTGCACTATAGACTCTGTACAATTTGTTTAGTGTAATCATTCAACAAAGTCATTATCTGCTTTTCCGATCATAGTCAGACGCATAGTGACCACATGTGCTGTAAATATGACACAGTTCTGTGCTGTGGCCTGAATTTACCAGTTCGACGACTGACTGATTTGTTTGCCACGTGTTTTGTCTCCAGGATCTTCCGGACAGAATTGAGAACGAACACAAGGCCTTGTTCCTCCTGAAAAAACTCCAGTATAACAAGTACGAGTTCGAGTCCTCTCTGTTCCAGTCAAGATTCCTGGGATTCGTGCCTCTCGAGGAGAGTCTCAATCTGAAGAAACTGGTCTTGCGCAAAAAAGGTCTTGACGGTGTGGACGACAGTTCAGAGTTCCGCATGTTCAAAGCTACTCAGTGATTTCAAGAGGCAGTCGTGAGAAAAGCATCCTGATGGTTTTATAAATGAGAAATAGCTTCAGGGAACCTTGTTATTTTTTCTATGTGCAGGTTGGGATTGATTCAATGCCACTAGCTTCTACTAAACTGGATATATGTAGAGCCACTGACACAGTGTGTACAAAGTGACTGAGTGTATCCTGTCAGTCACCAGAGTTAAACATGTCTGTGGTTTAAGTATTCATTTAATTAGTAAAACTTGCAAATGGGACCTCAGTGTTATGTGTCAAATTACACAAATATGGAATGAATCCTTAACATGAAATTGTACTATTTTATAGACATTTCATTTCAAACGTCTGCTGGTGTAATGATGACATCTTTTTCACTTTCTGTTCATGTTAATAATTCATTATTGATTCATCTGTCATTAAACATGAGACCGCTCAGATGCACCTTTGGCTTTGGTCAGAGCTCCACCTTAACTCACACCAGTAACATCCAATTTTGATATTTTTGTAATAATAAATTAAGAGAACCTAGATTCATATGTCATATTTTGACACTGTGTGACACATAATTTTGTCTGAAAACCAAAGTGTGATTAAAAAATTTAATCAGTTTCTAATGGGGACATGTACAATTTCTTTGAATCTTTACAGTGCTCAGCATAAATGAGTACACCCAAACAGATTTGTCAGAATACTACAAAAATACTCCATTTGTTTGAGTGAATTTGCACACAAAGTAAGTACGGTAGTTTTCCTGACAAATACATTCCAGACCTAACCCTAACACCAATAAAAGTTGTACAGAGCAAAGCGAAACATTTTAATGAACAGGAATCCAACCTCAGGTGAGTGGAATTCTTCATTAGAAGCGTGTCCAGCTGGAAACAGTGCTTACTTTTAACAGGGGTGGACACATTTATGCTGAGCATGGTACATTTGTTACTCTTCTGTTTGTCAGTGTACACTGAGCCTTTATTATGCAATGTCAAAAAATGAAAACAACTCGACTTCATTCTGCTGAGGCAGGAGCAGTGCAGTTCTGTCACAATACATTTTGTGCGTACAATAAGGACATATTTTGGACAAATTGTGTACAAGTTGTACACAAAGAAAACGGACCAACACCAGAGTGCTGTGACTGAACCCAACCTATAACCCACTCATCCGAGCTGTACACCGGCAACTACATGAAGCTGCATGCAAAGACACCTGCTTATAAGATAAGAGTAACGGTTTCTAAACTATATTTGCCTGACATGGTGAGTTTTATGATATAAGCTGACTTTGAATGTGTCCTTTAATCTGCAGACAAAGTGGAAGCAACTTTTTGTTCACACATTACATACAACACAGCTCAGTACATTACAGACTTATCCTAGACAGACTTCATATCACTGTCACTGTTAAGGTATATAAGTGTGATAACACACTGGCAGCGGATGGCACTTTACAGTTGTTTGGACCCTGCCATAGTTTATACACTGTTAGCTGGATCTCCAGCAGTGCACATGTATGTTGATGGACTTGCTGGATACAGCAGATCACATGTCCAGGAAAGGAGATGAGGGGGTGGAGGGTGATGTGGACTCCCAAACAAAAGGCTCAAATTGGAAAAATCTGTTCTTGATGTGTTGCAGAGCAAAATGTAGCTTGTGCATATTTAGGAACACATTTAAGCAATCAGCTACAAACAGGACCAGAGAGAAACAAAAGACTATTTAGAAAAAAAAGGAACAGTCCCAGTAAATAAAGCAGATACAGAGTGGAAGGAGGATTTGGTAGTGCCATATCTAATAACTGGACATGTTGCTTAGTGAGAATCCAGCTTGAATTTAGTCCAAACTGAGGATAAATAGATGCTTCTCCCACATGTACAGACAGTCAGTGGATGCCAGTTGCTAAACCATTCACAGAAGTAAACTGAGTAAGAATTTATGACAAAATCAAAGCCTGAGCTGATGAGCAATAATGGAAATTACACACAAATTGTCAATATGATATATTTGTACGAATTTACATAGAACACCTTGAATTTTTACAATCAGGTGTGGCTCCCGTCTCTGTGTCCGGGTCCTCTCCCAAACTTTCCAGTCCACAGTCAATCATTTGCTCCAGAGCAGGGCAATGGCTTTGCAGATGCCAACGTCATTGTAGTTGAAGTAGCAGAGGCCAGCGAAGGTGACAGTGGACAGGAGGAAGAGACCTGCTTTGGCTGCCTTGATCTTTGCGTCGCCGTGAACGTAGTCTGTTAGCACCTGTCCGAGCCCCCTACAAGACAAAAGGTATGAGCAAGTGCAGAAAACAAGAGCAGTGAGCAAAAACTAAACATCAAATCAACAGAGGGGAAAAAAACGAGTGTAGCCGAGTGTAGCTGAGTGGCCACACCCTATAGGTCACTGGTTTCAGTACTGTTCATCACTCAGGTTCCCATTTTAAACGTTCCTTAACAACATCCTCATTGTTACCATGAAGTGACAGCACTTGACTGGATAATGTTCCCATCATCAGTATTTGGTTAATATTAGATGACAGATGTTTTGTAAAACTTGTCTCAGCTGAGAGAGTTAAACAGAGCAGCAAGCAATATGTAAAAAAATATATACACATGCACACACACATGCACACAGATGGGTACGGTTCAGGTTTCTGTTTGCTCATCTTACCAGTGTCCATGCAGCGTCAAGGCAGCAGCCAAGGAATAGTCCATGACTGGACCAGGGTTATAGTAGGCTACAGGCCCCATGGCCAGCAACAGGACGCTCAGTGCTCGCTCTGCTGTCCAGTGCAGGGAGGCGGCTTTAGAGCCCGGGCCGGCTGAAAAGCAAGAGAGAATCGTATAAACACCATATTTTAATGTCAGTCATAAACAGACTATAAAAGAATGGGTCCCGTGAGAGGGCCCATTCCTGACTGGGCTGGTCATTGCGGTCTCATGTCTGACAGACAGATGTGTGAGTAGTACTGATCTTATTTTCAAGTTTGACAAGGACTAAAATAAATGTATTTCACAAAATGTGAAATGATTCCTTTAATGTGTGACTGCTAGAGTTGCAGATGCAGAAAAGAAATACAATAGCATTAGCTAGACTTTACATACTACACACACTGCAACACAGTGTGAACAGGTCGGTCATTGTTGGTCATCCACAGAGCAGAGAGGGCATTTTAAAACTGACTGTGAATCTCTAGAGCAATGGTTTTCTGGAGTGATGAAATGAGAAGAATGTGGGAAAGATCTACTCATGATTCAAAACAATTACGCTGATCTGTGCAGCTGGGAGGAAGCTGTGTCACAGTGGTTTCTATAACTCATCAGGAATCTTATGTGGTGAAGACAGGGGGAGGAGTTGAGTCCACACAAATATTTTGTCATTATTTAGCAGGACAATGACTTGGACTGTGAACATATCCACAGGGAAAGAAAGTGGGATGGTTTTAGACTGTCAGGTAAGTCACTGGACCTTAAACCAACAGAAGAGCATGTAACCAGGAAGAAGCATGAAGTGAAAGGGGCTGCAGTAAAAGAATCACAGATGACATTGCTTGATGCAATTACTGAATTAAAGTTAACAAAATGATCCAACTTAAGACTTGGCATTAATGTTATAAACTTATATCATATCATATCATATCATATCGTGTGTGTGTGTGTGCATATATATATATGTATAAAAACAACCTTTGCTATCTGACAGATACATCTGGCTATATCAGTGACACCACAACTTAAATAGTAGGTCACAGTGGCTTGTGGTCTGCTATATACTAGCAGACCTTACATGAACCTGGTACCAAATTACTGCTGTCACACTGGCATTTTGTGGCTAAATCTGGGCCACTAAACACCTGTCAGACCAGATAAAAAACATTAGGCTTTCATGAAACAAAGCTACGTTCATACACATGATGGAGGAGTACAACATGGTCGGCTTCAATCATTTTGCCCAATTACTATCACTATCGTTGTATTATACTCGGACTGATCATTGATAGCTTTCTCACATTAAGTTGCAGTGAAAACAAACATTAAAACAGTTGCAAGAGGATTTTTTTTTATTGATCGACTGATCAATGACGTGACCTATCACGTTTTCCTGTTATTGTGTGTGCTGTACTGAGTTAATATGCTGTCCACATGTCAACACTGACCGTACAGAGCCTGTGATGCATGAATCCTTGCCGTCAGCAGGTGGGGCAGCTCCTGGTGTTTGTGAGGTATGACCAACGGTCTGGACAACAGAGTGCTTTGGTACAACAGAGCTGAAGAGAAGAGACAAACTGTCAAACTTACATCCTTTCCCTGTGTGTTCTATCATATACTTATGTTAACATTAGTTTATATTTTCAGTGATTTTTTTCAGTATCTTTCATTGATATTTAATGTTTGGTTTGGCTTTCGTTGTCAAATAAAACAAACGAAAACACACACACTTATGAAACTGAAGACACTCATTACCAATTCATTACCCAAACCAACCATTTCCAGCACTATCTACCCTAATGTAAACTTAATTCTGACCAAAGACCCCTAAGACAAAGTCATACCTCTCAATGTGTAACTTTACACAGTTACACAAGTAATATTACCAGTTTGCTCACTTTGCTACGCTATGCAGGAATATTATGTTTGCTAACTTTGCTAAATTAAACAGAAATATTACCGGTTTGCTAACTTTGCGAAGTTAAACACTAATATTTCCTGTTTGAAACTGTAGTAATATTACAATTCGTAATATGGTCTCTATAGTTATTAGGACACTGAGACATAATACTTTCCTTTGCCCTTACTCCAACCTTATCTAATGCAACAGTAATGCAGCATCTGCCCTGCAAAGAAGAACTGCAAAACAGGGACAACCTAGAGCAAATATAGGAAACACATGTGCAAGTTTATCACCACAACTTTATATGTGGAGAGTAGTTTATTTTCAGTTTTTCATTTTATTATTCAATGTTTTGTGTTCTAAATAGTAAATGTTGAATTAATGTTGCCAATTAGGATTTCTTATGATAGCAGTGAGGACAGCATTTAATGGTTAAACATGGATATATTATAAATTCTAAGAGTAGCACAGGGTTCATGTAATCTTAAAAGTAAATAAGATATATTTAAATTTAAAAAAAGATATGGGACAGTGTAATTCTCTAAAAACGAATGTAGTAAAAACACGCTCTCCCTGCTCTCTGAAACATTCATTAAGGATTAGTCATACATTTATGAATGTGTCAGACAAATTAGGACATTTTAAATAGATCTGTAGTTTGGTATAAACACTTTTTGGGGGACTTATTGGTGCGGGTCAAAACTGTCCCGAACCATACTGTGAAGGTATACAATCTGAACAGTACGGACTGAACCACCTCAGGTGAACCGATTTATGATTAACGTTAGCAGAGCTGGGACCTTCCAATCATCACATGAAAGCTGAGTTGAGACTAACTTGTTCACTCGTGAAGTTGGGAGTCTCCCTCACAACCCGTGTGCCAAATCGTACAGCAACAAACCGACAACAGCAGTTACTGCTCATATTCCCAAACACGAAAACACCAGGCACAGAAGTACTTACGTCTAACTCCTCTGCGACAGACAGAACTCAACCTGACCACAGCCGCCATGACGATCATCTACCCAAGGTCACCAGCGTTACCCGGAAGTGCTTGTTTCTAGTGACGTGATGTACAGTACCGAGGCTAGAAATGAAGCGCGTATGGAGGCCTGTTTCTTTAAGGGCGAGTGACGTCACACGTGACGTTTACAGCCTCGCTGTTTCAGGAAGTGGTTCATTGAGTGTTGGCTTGAGATATGAACATATAAAGCGCAAAGGATCTTCGAAAATGTGGGTAGTCGTGTTCGGGTTGGAGTGTCGGTAAATTCGCCTGGGTCGCTTCTCAGGAAACAAACCGAGATGTCGTTTTGACAACAGTTACATAAACATCTCATGTCCTGTTGGATTCATTTAACTACTGATCATAATTATGATCATCATAAAAGATTGTAGGCAAATAAAAATAATAACTCAATATTTGCAATTTTATTAACAAACTCAATTTACAATCATGGATTCTGCACAAAAATATTACTGGAGAAGTGAAAATTTTTTCAATTCAAAAGTTACTCTACTCCTCCATCCGTTTACTCTGCAGCTTAAGAGTTCTCGTTGAGTGTTCTTGTGTTAGATGGTTGTATATATTTGTGGTGTTGCCACAGTAATTTATTTGTTCTCTGTAAACATTGCAGCTTGCAGTATTTTGGTGTGCAGCTCGAACATAACACCAATGTGTGTGTGGTTCATTCATTCATTCATATTTGTTTTGGATTAAAGTGTGTTTTCTGGTAAGGGAGGTCCATTACTGTCAGAAAATCCTGTCAGTGTGATTTCATATCGATAAATCTAATAGAACATGTGAGGTTTATGTTATAAACAACACAGGCAAACTGGCGAAACTGCAACACGAATACTAACACGCACATTTTGTGTTGCGCTTTTATGCGAATAAATCGCGCCACCACTCGAACCACTTCGTGAAACAACGAGGGTGCATACGTCACAACCTGTGACGTCACTTGTGTCACTCGGCTTTAAAGGAGTACGAGAGACGCGCTTCATAAAAGACTTTCAGAATTTCTCTACACAGTACATCACATCGATATCCTCGATCGACAACCTGGCATGTGATCCCCTTAAAATAAGCCTTCCATCCAATTGCTTCAAAAAAGGTTTATTTTTCGAGGCTTCATGTGCACACAAACCCCCCTGCTGGTCAAAACCTTTATTGTCATTTCAACTATTTGTGACCTCTCGGCTGTCTTGCTGCAGTGTCAGCATGGGAATACTCACTGCCAGACATAGAAATAAAAACACCTTAGTTTGACTTTGTGTTGTTCATTCATTATTCATCCATCTAATCTGTCCTTGATTAATTTGATTGGCAATAGAGGTTAATCTGTCAGAAAACTTCAGTATAATTTCAGTCAGTGTTTAAAGGAACAATCACAAAATCATTCAATTATCATGGAAATTCTCATTTTTAATTTGCATGTTATGCATTCATTCCATAAATTATGATGCACTGCTGTCCTTAAACGCAAGTAGACAAGCTGCTTTTCTAAGTATAGAGCATCGGTATCAATATCAGCAATACTGGCCGTGTATTTACTTGGTATCGACGTATAGACGTAGCCTAAATGTTTTAGTGTTTGTTTAATGCAAACAGTGCAGAATATTTCAGGAAATTAAATGGTATATTATATTAGGAAAACATAACTATAATGCACTTTTATTTTATTTTACTCTTTCATCTGAGGTGTTTATCTTTAATTTCTGGTCTGATCTCATTGTTAACCTTTCATTCTTCGTTTGTGACTTGTTACTTGTGAGACAAACATATACATGTATTTTTCCCTTAGTTAATTTCTGTGTTCAAGTGAAAAATAAATTAATGTTAAGTGCAGGTTAGATATTTTCTCATTTGTTTATATTGACTTACTCTATTTTACAATATGCAAAAGTAGAAACAACATTACATATCAGCCATCAGCTACCTTGATCACTGTCGAAATGAAGATCTGCGAGAATGGACTTTTAATGTGAATTATGCTTTATTTATAATATTTTCTGTCATGTAATGGCAAAAGATGGCAGAAAGAAATCACATTATATTACATGACGACAAAGCTTATTACATCAGTTTAAAGTGAGACGAGGTGCCAGTTAAAATCCTCATCTGGAGACCGGTTATATTGTCAGCCCTGTTCCTGTGCGTCCCACTCTCTCCTCTTGTGCAGCCTGCACAGATTCACTGCCACTGAAGAAAGACTCCATCAGACCCAACATTTTACACTGCCACTCGAGTCTCTGCTCCTGAAGCAGCAGCAGTTTGGCCCTCAGCTCAGTCACTTCCTGGGTGTGTTTTTCCACGAGACAGGACTTTTCTTGCTGCCACTGGACTGGCATGGAGCTGGACTGTTCCATGTTGTTCTGGGCCTCAGTCAGTGCTGCGGTGATCCTGATGTTCTCATCAATCTGTTTGTCCAAGTGAGCCTCGGCCTCCTTCCTCCTGCCTCTCTCAGCACGAAGGGCCTCCTCCAGATTGCGGAGGAGGTCCTTCATGTCAGCATTCAGGTCAGCATTCATGTCAGCATTGACCTGCTGCTCTACATGTGGAGACATAAGGTCCACTGTCTCCTCACTGTCCCAGTCAGCTGATCCTGCACACAGTGTCTCCGAGGACAGAGTCTCAGTTTGCTCTGCAGACTGTATCATAGGCTGAGTCTCTTCCTCTGTAAATGGAAGTTTTTCACTTGAAGGCCTTTTCTTGTTCCTTCTCTTTCCCTTCATCCTGTACCACCATTGTGATATCTGTTGTCGTGGTGAAGGTGAATTGAGCTGCTGGACAGATGCAGCCTTTTTTTGGACATCTGTCTCCGTCCAGCTGTGGTTTTCTTCCACTTCTAGTGGTTCAGTCACAGCCAGGTGGTTGGTTACTGGTGGATTTATAACAGGAGTGTGGATAATCTTCTCCAGCTCTGTCGTATCACCTGCAGTGTCCTTTAGGTAAGTGGAGGGCATAGACTTCTCCTGGCAGTTTTCCATTTGGAGACTCTGTGTCAGGTTGTAGTTTTTACCCATGTTGTGCTTTTTCTCCGCAGATGAGCTCTTCCCAAATCTCTAGCCACTGATCGCGAGACACTGAACGTCTGTGGTGAAGCTTGGCTTTATATACCTTTGGTGGAACGTGAACATCACAGTCACAAAAACATCACAGTCACAAAACATCATAGTCACAAAACAACACAGTCACTGAACGTTCTATTGTGTGTGTGTGTGGGGGGGGGGCGCCCCCCCCCCGAACCCCACCCTGGGCTAACCCTTCCCACATTACAATATACGAATGGCAATATAAAAAAATGGCAAATATATGATAGTTTTTACATTTCCATAAACAAAATAAAAGATTTCGGATCTCCTTCTGTGTTTCCAGTTAGTATGTACTTATATACTCGACCTTCTGTGATAATAATCATTAAGTGCCACGAGTTGGATATTAAAGTTCAGTTTCTCCTCTTGAGGCAGTTCTGAATGCAGCGAGTAGTTCCGGTGCTTTTATTTTGATAGTTGAGAACGGAAACAGTGGTGGTGCAAAGAGGTGAATTGATCGGGTGAGTGTGTTTAAGTGAGCTGCAGTTTCATTCAGATGACCTAGCATCTCTGTTTATTCCTGCGGTTATTGCAGTTCCATACACATAGAACAGCTATGGTTTTACATGCTCTGTCCCAACATGGGATTTTTCAAGTCGTTCTAGTACATTACCACGACAGTTTGGGTCAAAATACGACCGTCTTAAAGCGATAGTACGGCATTTCTTCATTTCCCATCTGGCAACGCCGGTAGTATTTACCCATAAGTCGTAGCGCCCGAGTCAGACGCAGTGAAAGCTAAGGTCATTTTAGCTCGTCAAGTTGTAGCCGGGAGTACAGGGACGCGTTCTGTTTGCCGGACAACGCAATGGACAGTTTTGATAACCTGGGGGCGTCAGAGAAGGCGGAAGCAGCGGAGATACAGCGTATGCTCGCCATGGAGCAACAGAAAGCACAGTTCCAGGCTCAGGTGTGTGCGCTAACCCGGAAGCCATGTGTGTGAGGCCATGTGTCTGGCATGAAGCCTAAACAATCAGTGTAATATTAATATCATTTACATCTGTGATAAGCTCCAGGCCTGACAATCTTATATGGACCCGAAGCAGCGATCTATGTGGTCATAATTTGTGACAATAAAAGGTAACGCTGCACTAAAATCCCACATATAATCTGTAAAGGCATGTTGGAGGGTTACACCACTGCCTTTCAGCACATACTTGATAATAAGAGGTGAAAAAGATGTACACAGATGTTCACTGTTTGACGCAGCATGACGTGATGTGGACCAACAGGTAATTGGCAGATTTACAGCTGTTATTGGTTGTAAGCGTTATTTGTTTAGTCTGCAAAAATGTGAAAATGAAAATGTGAAATTTCATTTTAATGAGGGACTGTTAGTAAAATGCAGCTGTATTTAACCAGATCACAAAAGACACTATCTAGTGATGGGTTAGTTTGCATTGATTTCATCATGAAAACTATCAACACGGTTAAAGCAGAGGTCACACAGAGCAGAGCACCATCACATAGCCATTCAGGCAGAAACCGCTATCCACATACAACTCAATAATGTTCAGAGGAGTGAAAGGAAAGTTTTTCTGTTTTATTTATTGTTGTCAGTCCTTAAAAGTTGTAATTTTTGCTGAGCACAATATGGTTGTGCACATGTATTATATGCACGTAACATCCAATCTATCAATCATGTTTTTAGTGGGAGGGATTATAATGCAAGGATAAGACAAAGTGAGGCTTATTTAAAGCCCCTTCTGTAAAGACCAGGTTTAATTAGCTATCAGTATTTTTCTAATTGAACTAATGCTGCTTAGTCCGAGCTGGCAATCAGGATCAATGTCTGTCTGACAATAGCAACACATTAACACATTACAGCTGTTTGATTATGTTGCAGAGATAAACGCCTGATGATGCGTGTTGCTGTTACATTTGTATTATTGTAAAGAGCAGTACATAAAATACACTGACTGTTTAGAAACACTGTACAATTAAATCATCCTCATCATTCCAGAAACACTTAAAAAAACATGAATGGTTTACACCCTTAGTCAGTATGTTACAAAAAAATTGTGTTACATGTTTAAGAGGGAAAAAAGGATTTCTGATGTTAAATCCTGCTCTTGGCCTGTAAAATCAATTCTAGGTTGGGGCTTTGGCTTCAGTCAGTGATCACGATAATGAAATGGAAACTGAATCAGGCTGTAACCTATTATTATCTGCTATATTTCTATGGTCCTGGCGTATGAGTTGTGTGTTGATCATGTCTTATTTGTGTTGGTTCCAGGTGCACACTTTCACTGACATATGCTGGGATAAGTGTGTGGACAGTCCAGGCTCGAAGCTGGACTCCCGGACAGAAACGTGCCTCGTGAGCTGTGTTGAGCGATTCATCGACACCACCCTGACCATAACCAACCGCTTCACACAGATGGTGCAGAAAAGCGCTCATTAATACTGGACTGTAGATGACAACAGGACTATACTGTGACGTAAATAAAGGGTTTTGTCTTCCTAACTCACTGATGGATAATGTGAAGAGGACAACATCTTGTTTCTGCTAGTGGTGCCTAATGGATAATAAAGAAGTCTTGTAATCGGACATTAGTGAACTGATACTGGTTGCTGGCTCATTGCTGTGTGGAGGGCACATCTGGCTTCAGTTACAAGTTTAGATTTGTCCCTTTCAGTATCATAACAGTGTTAAAACATAATTTAATCCAGAAAAGAATGGAATATAATTTCTGGTAAAGGACAACCACATGCTACATGAGAGGAATTGGAAACTCGCATCAAGACATGACTACATACAAGAAAGTCACTGATCACCAAACCGCATCGAGGGCACAAGTAAATGCATGCTGAAGAAATTAGAAATGAAAATAAATGAAGAAGAATAAAGAAATTCTTAATAACATCAGTACAGTGTCTCATTTTCCCAAACAAGGTTATTATAATGTGATCCACGCACTTCACATGAAATAATCCTGGTGTTTAGTGTATAGGACTTATGTTGTATCATAGGTACAGTGCATTTGTAATACAATGCATTTGTAATACCTTTAATTGCCAATATTTCAGCTTTTCAAGTGCTTGCCTTATTTGTATGTTTTATTTTCTTGTTATTGTTATGAGTACAGTTAAATAGCTACAAAATATAGAAACTAAAAGGAAATACAGAAATGAAAGACAGGAGTGAATGAAAAGGTACAGAGAGATAACCTCTACCATCACATAGGCCTTTCAAAACAAAATACCAGTATTTTTTATAGTGCTCTGCAGCATCGTAAAACCATCCAGCACTGAACTGAACTAACCACACGATTAATCAGCTTGTCAGTCAACAAAATTAATAATGAATTAATTTTTCCAAGCAAATTTGACACATTTGATTAATTTATGGTAAAAAAAAAACTGTTGGAACAACATGTATATTAAATACAAAACCAAACTACGGCGTAAGGCTGTTAATATTTTTAGCTGCCCTGAGTGCAGACTTCATGGCAGTTTCAATCCACCCATGAGGTGTGGCTGTGTGCTCTCCTGCAAAGTGCACCCGTCCCTCACTCTGGAACAATTCCCTGGCATAGTGTATCTGCTGGTAGGGTGTGAACAGGGCAAAGGCCCCCAAACTGTAAGGATCCAGGCCCCACTTCTTTACCAGCCCTCCTGTCCACAGCTTCCTAATTACCTCTCCATGAATCTTCACCAAATCCTCCAGGACCACAGCCATCACCTCCTTGTCGTTCATTCCTTGGAAGAGTGTGGCGTCGTCCGAGGCGGTGTAAGATGCCAGGAGTGCCCCTGCTTCCGTACCAGGGAAGCTGTGACTGGGGTAGTAGATGAAACGAGAGGGGCGATCTGTGATGCTCTTCCCCCCTCTGATGCCCTCTTTCTCCCAGAAGCGCTCCTTGAAGCTGAGTACCACCTTGGTGGAGCTGGTGTAATGAACCGAGCGAAGGGACTCCATCTTATCCCCGGAGAGAGGGGGCTGGAAGTTAATGAAGAGGGTCGCTTTGGCTGTGGCCGTAACCAGGACAAAGTCTGCTGTGAGACTGGTGAGGGCGCCCGGATGAAGCTGGTCCTCATATGTTACAGTTACATTCCTGCTACTTGTTTGGGTGATCAGCTTGACCTTGGAGTTGAGATGGACTGTGGAATTTATCACCCGGTGGAGAGTGCTGGTGAGGTGGTCAAAGCCGTCTGTCACTTCAAAGTACCTGGAACACGGATAGACCTGTAAAATCCATCTTCTGAATCACAATCCATCACTCAAACCTCAGCGGTCATTATTCATAAAGCTCCATCCAGCTGAGCTGTGGCCCTGAGGTTCATCCCTATGAGCGACACTGCTGTTAAAGTGATCACTGCACAGGCTGTCATTGTTGTATCATTATGTTTCAATACCGAAACCAATTTGAACAACTTCATCAGCTGCTGAGTGGCGACATCAATATGATGCATGATAATTTAAGAATCAAACACATGATTTCTATTCAAGATTTATATTATTAAACAACTGTCCCATCAATGTAGTGGAGTAGAATACCTAACGCACTTGAAAAAAAGAACCACTGTGATGAGATACTAATCATACTAAGTACCTACCTATTGTTCACCGCTGCTCATCACTGATCTTAATCTACAGAGCTTTATGATCTCTGACAGCTACTGGCCAGAAGTCTACAGGGAGCACGTACTGAAAATAGTCAACACTTACTCTGTGTCATCTCTGATGTCTGACTGTATGTACAGCATCTCCACAAGTGATGTGTAGAAGAGACTGTTTTCATTCAGGATGTCGCCGATCATCCTCAAAGCACCACGACTCAGGTTGCCCTCCTTCATCAGATATTCCTGTAAGCAGTCAGAGGGAAGCGGTTACCGAGGCGATGAAAGGATTCACTCTAATTCAACCTATGGCCTGGTTGATAGCTGTTGAAACAATTTCCAAATAATGAGAACGCTACCTTCACTGTGTATGAATCGTATTTATCCACTGTGGCACTGCAGCCCATTGTCTTGAGGTCATCCCTCACCTGTGCACAAATTATAATCGAAAGATGATGTCTATTGTTGTGCAATTAAAGACAATGTGTACAACAATAACAATGATATTGCTTATGATAATCTAACAACTGGCACTGTACACAGACCTTCCACAGTGCCTGACTGAAGAGTTGAGCTGCTGTCATCCCCCTCTCTCTTTCAGTCAAGCTGTAGTTGAGCACGCCAGGGTTTGTTTCCACAGCACTGGTTTTTAGTAGCACTCCATTTACAAAATAGTAGGTGTTGATGTCGTCTTGGATGAAGGGGCTTAGCGGAATTTGTAGTTTGGAGGCAAGGGAAAGTAGAATCCTGTGGCAAATATGATGCATGCCAAATGATTCATTTAACTCACCAGCAAATACATTTATGTGAAAATCATCTGTCATAAACAGCTAACTACAATGACACATAGAGGATTGTGTGACAATACAACTCGCACAAGTAATCATTTGAGTCCTTTTTGGTGAAAACTACTTGGAAATTGTACTTGACTCATTCGATGGCCCAAGAATAGGACTCACTTATGAAAGCTGGGGATCCTCATAGCACCCACTTCAGCATACCAGCCTTCTCTTCTGTTCCTGAAGGTCTCCACTCGTCCTCCAATGCGGTTACTCGCCTCTATTATGGTCACCTAGTTGTCCACGGGGACACATAGTTCTTATGTTTACTACACCTCCACGCATGGAGCATAAAGTAACTGACGAATTTGGTGGATTCATTTAATGCATTAAAATACCACTTGTGAATATCCATCCATTTTACAATCTAAACACAAAATGAAACAGTGGGTTAGTGGCTCCTTTTAAAGAGTTGTTCACCTGTGGACAAACACATCTTAACCTGCAATAGATCAGTGTGCATGTATGCCTGATTACTACCTATGTGCTCTTTTAACAGTTTTGTCCAGTTACCTCAGGTCACAGACACCAAAACCAAACCGCACACTCAGTTTATTGACAGTCTGAAACATTTCACCTTGTGTCCTTCATCAGATGGTGACTCGTGTGTCATCAGGGTTTACATTTCAAACTGGAGTGTTTATTCCCTCACTGTAAAAGAATGTACCTTATGGCCAGCATCTTCTAAAAACTTAGCAGCCGTGAGTCCAGCGATGCCACCACCAACGATTGCCACATGACGGGGCGTCCTTGTGCTTGGCAGCCCTTTATTCACAATGTCGAGGAGTTCGCTGTAGTCTGTGTCTTGGAGGCAATCAGTCAGTGGGTCACTAGTGATCTCACTCACAGCAATCACCACAACCCCTACTAGAACCAGAGGTACTGCCAGAAGCAGAAAAGACCAAATGAGAAGAATTTATCCCAAGCATCATGAAGAGTGGGAATCTTATTCAGATTTTAACAGTCAGCCTTTAAACAGATAGAACTGAGATATTGATAAGTCAGATTTCTAGGTAGAACATATGACAAATACCCAGGAGACCAATGCTGTGGTTAGATTGAATAATACTGTTTTATTGCATAATTAGTTCCCCCCAACAATGATGCTTTCATCCACTTATACTTGAGAGATAAATCTAAAAAAAAACAAACAGAGCAACCACACGCTCTCATTTATTCCATGAATGAATCATGTCTTGGAAATGTAATACTCACAGAATTTACACAGCGCCATGTGAGGGACCATCTTGTGTATAAAACTCCACGGTCTGGACCTTTTTCCTCTGCTACTGATACTGTCACCGTAAGAGGGAAAGGAAACCTACCAAGCACACAGCGTTTTAGAGGGTTACTGTGACAGAGGCACAATCAGAGGTGAAACATCCCACTGATCTGAATGCATCGCAGTCTAAAAACACTGGAAAAAAACACGATTGGTTAAAAAAACGAAAAAGCAACATGTGCATGGGTGAATGATCTGAAATAAGAAATCAAATGATACTAGTTCAAACCCGAATGTGTCTCAAGCTAAAGTCCACTCACCTTTATCAAAGGTGTAGTCTCGTACCCCATCATAGACCTATGCATGACCGAGGAGAACTGAGCAAGTCCTCAACAAAGCTTAACGTTTAGTGCAACGTCTCTCTATATAACTGCAACTTAAAAACCTGCAGGACGGGTATGTGTGAAATTTCACCCAACATTATTTTAATGAGGTGACTGTGTGGCTCCTCTGGTCTTCAGGCTGGAAATATTTTCCCACACTAGCTCGAGAGTCAACCATACTGAACAAATCAGATTAGTGAGGTTCTACTAGTCATCTGCATACCTCATTTCCTCCATCTCCATTCATTTCATTATCTGGCCTGAAAGTCAGTGGCAACCAAAAAATGCCTTGTCCAAACTCAAAACTACAAAACATTACATTAACAAAAAGATTTTCACATATGTCAAGATGAAGCAGTTCCACTCACCCGTCTCCTTCTGTGGCCAACAGATGATAGAACGTCATCTGTTGGCCACAGCCTTTTATTGGCTGCAGTAAATGAAACTAAAAGCTGCACAGCCATAAATGGGATAAGTTGCATTTTCCTTCAAGCTTTAGAAGCTGCATTGGTATTATTCATACAGTTACTGATGCTGATGTATCCATTTTGTGGGAAATGTAAGTGAAAGTGATAATGAAAGAAAGCACTTGCATACCTGTCAAAAACCTTAAGCAGCATGGAATCTGTGTGTTTCCAGTGCGCTGTTGTTTCGTGTCTGCAGAAAGGCTACACTCAAGTTGGGATCATTCTCCTGCCTTTTGTAACTCAGGTGAGGTTTTACATCACACGTTACAACATTGTCCAGCCGTACAGAGACAGTGTGTAGCTGAACACAGTGTTATTATTTGGTCAAGGGGCAAGTTTTATTTCACATTTTTGTCAGCATATGGGAAAACTCAGAGGTCAACGAACTAATGAGGCTTTGTGAGTGAAATCAGCCATGTTAATGTATAATGTGTATGAAGCTGCTGCTCGCACAAACCCTGAGAGATCTGACTGGTGTCTGCTGTTGCAGGCATAGAAAAAGTCAAGAGTTGCTGGTGTTTGTGTGTGTATCCTTCATTTTTCACATAATATGTGAAAAATATATTATTTTTCACATATTATGTGGAAAATAATATGTGTAAGGCTGCATCATAATATTATTATGATGCAAAAACATTTTGTTATTTTTGCCTATTTTACTTCTGTCTCTTGTATTTATGTCTTATGTTTAAATTAAATGATGGGAGGTCATAATTCATTGTATGACAACCTAGTGTTTGTGGTTCCAACGCTTTTGCGATGCACAGGAACCACGAGGAGGCGCCGTCGTTTCATCGGGACTTACGTCATGTTACAGGAAGTAAACAAAGCAGATAGCCCTTCGAGCCTCTCAGCAGACCTCGCCTGGCAGCCCCGCAGGTTAAAGGTTTTTCTCTTTTATTTAACGAGCTTGGTGAATTGCAACTGTGAAGGACGGCACTGCGCATACTACAGTGTTCAGCACACTTGCTTTGAGTCCTAGCTTATTATTACCTTTAGCCGAAAACTTTGTAATTTAACGTTGCTGTGCATTTTTTTTTAGCAAATAATTGTAAGGAGCAGGACAATATACTGTACAGGCATCTGAAAAATCGACAGTATCTTGTCTTAAATTCTTAAAATATATATTTCACAAAGAAACAATTATGTCAATAATATTTCTGCTTTAGGCCATCCCTAAATAAACATTACAATCAACAGAGGGAGTCTCATTTTGTTAACGTTATAATTCAATGATCGACATTTTGCTCCAGGTCGATTATCCGGTTTACTTGAACCTTTGCATGTGATAATTAGTAAATATGTTTATGAAAAACATCACCAGCTCGGCCATATTCCTGGCATGCGACAACCTAACAGTAAATTGACAGTTGTTTTAGTGGGGGTTGTGTAGCTAACTAACGTTAGCTAAAATTATTAATGCCGATTAACACAGACAACTAACTAACAATATTGTGACCGAATGTTGGTAGGGTAGAAAGTCAGAGGAGTGAAGTATCGAGAACAAACAAGCTAGCGATAGCAGCTAGCATAAATACAATCACAGATTAACACGTGTATATGGCTTGAGCACACAGTCTTGTGCATTCACTATTTATTACCCCTGTCCTTTTTCCACTGTGACATGAGACCACCATGTAAAATGGCCAACAGTCAAGTCGCAGGTTGTAACATTACGCAGCATTAAAACAACACTGCCAGGTGTGTACAGAACTGAATGCAATAGATGTAAAAAAAAAACATATTTTTTTATTCTCACTTCTCACTTGTTAAAATGCTCACTGAACTATTCAAGCAAGTGAACAAAAGTTTCTATGACCTGACAGGCAAGATATTGTACGTATGAGCTGCCAGGTGTAGACTGTCCTTTGTGGTAGTGCTGATACATACACATTGGTTGAGAGAACAAGGACCCTTGTTTGATTATTAACATCATCGTGCACTGACATATGTCTCCATAACAGATCTCATACTAATATCTCATACTAACATCCCTGTAGGTTAAGAGTTAAATGTCATACTTGATTTGTGTTTGTTTGTTTGATTTTCAAGGTTTGGTGATGCTCTAGTGTGTATGAGCCTCACAACTCTCCTTGAGGGGAACAGTGTCATCTAGGGTGCCATGGCTGAGGTGCTGGGACAGAGGAGCTTGCTGGGCTTTAGTGTGGTGTTGGCATGGCTAGTTCTGTTCCACCTGCTGGTCAACATCTGGCTGCTCTGTGTGTTCACCAGCCTGTTGGTGGTCCTTGGTGGCTGGCTTGGTTCGCAGGCAGTCCTAGAGTCGAACAGTCTGGTTCACCTGGAGAGATTTATCACCATGGAACAGGTAGACTATTAAAATTACATCTCATGTTAGTCATGTGTCTTTTGTTGAAATAGCTTTGTCATTTGTTGAAACAGCTGTAGTTCTTCTTAGCTTCAACAATAATCTGTACTTGCCTGCAAGGACTGATGTATTTGCTCTACTAAATTTGTATTTGCCGTAATAACAGGTTCCACCCAGTGTGGACGATGATCAACACTTGGACCAGGAGATCCACAACACAGTGAAGAAGATCATCAGGGACTTTGTCACCTCCTGGTACTCCATTGTGTCCTCTGAGAGTGGTTTTGAGACAGAGGTTCAGGAGGCCATGATATCCATGGCTATGGAAATGAAAACGCGTGCAAGACATGTCAACAGAAAGGTACTGGTATTTAAATCCTGTGCATTCAGAAAGTATTGAGACTCCTTCACCTTCTTCTTAAATGACTTTTTTCCCTGATCAGTCTATACACAAGAATGACAAGGTGACCACAATGACAAAACAAACACAGAATTGTAGTATTTTAACTTTGTTAAGATGATAAAACTGTAACATGACATTGACAAAAGTATTTAGACCCTTCACTATAATTCTATACATTTAGCTCAGGTACCACCAACGTCTTTCCACCTTGATTGGAGTTCATATGTACTAAATTCAATTCAGCGATTTGGAAAGACACACCTGTCCATATAAGGTCTCACAGCTGACAATGCCTATTTGAACAAAAAGCAATCCATGAGATTCCATGAGGTGACCCACAAGCTTAACGCCATTCTAGCTGAGCTCCAGAGATCCTGTGTGGATATGGGAGAAACTTCAAGTGGGATAGCCATTACTGCAACACTCCAACAATCTGGGCTTGATAGCGTAGAAGCCAAATGGAAGCCTCTGCTCAGTGAAAGACATAATGATCCCTGCATAAACACTTGCCCAATAGCAGCATCATAATTTGGGAGTCTTTTTCACTACCTGGGACTGGGGGACAAGTCAGAGAGTGAAAGATGAATGGTGCAAAATATAGAGATAGGAATGAAACTTAGTCAGGGTCTCAGACAGGTCCTGTTGGAAGGGTCACTGGTTCAATGACCCTAATCACACAGCCAAGACAACGTATGAGTGGCTTAGGGACAGCTCCTTGAGTGGCCCAGTCAAAGCCCTAACTTGAACCCCATCTGGCTGTCCACCAATGGTCCCATCCAACCTGACAAAGCGTGAGAGGATTTGCAGAGAAGAAAGGCAGGGAATTCCCAAATCCATGTGTGTTAAATTTGCTGTGTCATTCCCAAGAAGACTTAATGCTGTAGTCAGTGCCAACGGAGCTTCAACCAAGTACAGAGTGAAGAGTCTGAATGCTTGATTCAATGTTTATCATCAGCTATCTGCTGTTACCTGATTTCTTAAATATCATGTAATGTGAAAATAGGACTCATTGGTCGAAAAACAAAATAACAAAAACAATGTGACTTCAGTAGGACGTGAATACAATTTGTAATCACTACAGCCTGTAAGTAAATAGCCCATAGTGAAGCGATGCAAGAGTTGCTTGTTCTGAATACGAATGCCAGGATTGCCTTTGTGAAGAAACCTTTCATTGTGTCACGCATTGATAAGGCTTGATTGTGTATATTTTTACTGTGGTACAGCTGTGTAACAGTTACATTAATTGTAAGAACAAGTAACTAGTAGTAGTAGCAATAATGTTTAGTTGTTAGAGAAGTAGATAAAGAAAGTACATGTAAGCTTTTAATGATTAGTTACTGTAATCAGTTACTGTAATCAGACTGTGATGCAGTGATGTAAACACTTTTATGGTTATATGCAATAATGTTTATTTGTCAGAGAAGTAGAAACGAAGCCTTTACTGCTGTTATACTGGATTTCAAGTTAGTGCAAAAACAATGTGACTTTGTAATCACTACAGGAGCTTACTCAGAGAATCCTGGATCTGTTTGGCTGCCACCTGCAAGACTATATTAGAGCTAAGGAGCTGGTGACCAGGCAGGAGACACACTTGAGCAGTGAGAGAGAGGCATTGTGGAAGGCATATTCCAGGGTCACCACTCCACATCTTGCTATGACCAGTGACACAGTGGAGCTCAACTACACCAGAGCATTTGTAGATTTGCTGTTGCATGTTTTAGTGCCATATCCCCACTTGGAGACCCAAACTGGACGGCTTGTTGTTGGAGAGCTCATCACCTGCAATGTTCTTCTCCCTCTAATTGCAAAACTGTCTGACCCTGACTGGTTAAACATCCTTATCATCGGGATATTTGGCAAGTCCAGCAAACCCCAGGAACCAGTTATAACAGAGCCAGTGACTCCATCCCCAACACAATCACCACCACTAACTACAGAATCAGAACATTTTCTGCTACCAGACTCAGGACAGGCAACACCAGGAATTACTGAAGTTCCTCCAGCTAGAACAGAACCTGAAACTCTCCTGAAAACAGAGATACCTGAGCCTGCTGCCTATGACATCTTTGACAACGAGGAGGTGGACTGTCCACCGAATACTGAGGAAGAAGAACCCACTCAACACTTTCTAGAGCATTACATCAGAGAAGGCAAATCAAACCCATTTTACCAAGAAAATGACTCTGATCTAGATTCTCCTTTGACTGACTATAAACAGTGCTCCACTGATTTCCTGGTCACGATAGGCCAAGAGGGTCTTTATGACAGAGGAAAAGAATTTGTGACATCTATTGAAAACAATGGTGTGGAACTAGAAGACGTCTGTCCCTGCCCAAATGTGGTGATGAATTCAGGACATCCTAATGGTTACGGGCCCTCATCAGTTAGAACAGTAGAGGGGACTCCCAGTATCAGCAGCCTTCAGGAATTGGAGAGGGAGGGCTGTTTCCCTTCACTAATCTCTACCAGGGAGCTCCCTCTGGGTGTAGAGTACCCTGCATTAGGGAATCCCAATGAGCTGACTGTAGGCAGCCCAATGCAGATATCTTCCCCAGTACCATCATTCAGTTTCGAACCCCTCAGTAGCCCCGATGGACCAGTCATCATCCAAAACCTCCGGATCTCTGGCACCATCACAGCTAAGGAACACAGAGGCACCGGCTCACACCCCTACACACTGTATACCATCAAAGTAAGGAGATGACAATCTATCTCTGCCCTGTTTTTATGAATAATATATTTTTATTGTGTGATCCTACAGTTTTTCAGGTGCAAGACGCCATTGCTATCTTTGCAGTCTGGTTGCTATATAGTATGCACTTGTGACACCAGGCTAATTTAGGCATTGAAGAATGAATAGATGTAGACTTTTTGACTTCTAGCGACAGCATTATATACAGGATAAAATCGTCTATACAGGAATGTATGTCTCATGCTGACATTTTAACAGTTGTAACAAACTGTCCTACAGTCTTTGAACAATTGTACACCATATTTTTTGGTAGTAAGTGAAATACACACATCAGCATCAATCCTTAAGTCAATTTACAAACTCTGTCATTAATTTCAATATGTTGCACACATTATATATGACAGGAACCAAAAATGGCAAAGCTGACAGTTGCTTGTTTTGATTCTCAGTATGAGACAGCAATGGGTTGTGAGAACCCTGGAAGCATCCATTCAAGTTCTGAGGATACTGAAGTTGTACAGACAAGCAGTGAGAATGCATCTCACATTCAGCCGGTTGCCTATCACATGGTCAACAGACGATACAGCGAGTTTCTCAACCTGCAAACACGACTGGAAGAAAAAACAGATCTAAGGAAACTCATCAAAGGTTGGAGGGCTGATTTGCTAGATTTGATTTGATTAATACTGCATATTCAATGATTAAACATTTGAAATCTTCTTATGCTTATTGGAGGCACCAGTGTGCAATGTGGCCAAGTTAACCACCAACCCAACATGCATGATTTCATTACAATCTTATTGTGCTTTAGGTGTGAAAGGTCCAAAGAAAATATTTCCGGACATGCCATTTGGAAACATGGACAGTGATAAGATAGAGGCCCGCAAAGGACTGTTAGAAACCTTTTTAAAGGTTAGTTAAATAATATTTTGTAACGTTAATTTACTGTTTGTATATGTTTGTATATATATTCATGCACAGAACATTGTTTCTGCAGATTAACATTCTGTTCTCTTTTTCAGCATCTCTGTTCCATTCCAGAAATAGCCTGTAGTGAAGAAATGCAGGAGTTTCTCGCTCTGAATACAGATGCCAGGATTGCCTTTGTGAAGAAACCTTTCATTGTGTCACGAATTGATAAGGTTTGATTGTGTATATTTTTACTGTGGTACAGCTGTGTAACAGTTACATTAATTGTAAGAACAAGTAACTAGTAGTAGTAGCAATAATGTTTAGTTGTTAGAAAAGTAGATAAAGAAAGTACATGTAAGCTTTTAATGATTAGATTTCAAGTGAGTTCAGCATGTGTGTTTTTTTGTGTGTAGATTGTGGTAAATGCCATTGTGGACACCCTGAAAACAGCTTTTCCTCGTTCTGAACCTCAGAGCCCCACAGAGGAGAATGAGGGAGAGGTGGATGGAGTGAAAATAAATGTGGACAAGAAGATCAAGTATGACTCCAGACACCCAGAACAACCTTAGTCCACATGTGCCAAAAACACAAACATGCTCAGAGAATACAATTTGATGTTGGAGTGTGTGATATACCGTAGAATCAAGCCAGCCTTCTTATGCCTTCATACTGGGGACAGCTATGGCCTTCAGGGAATTCTTGCAGGTTTTAATTAAATGTTTATGTGCCTTGAACTTAATAATTGGATAAAAATAGTTTTTAAACAATAATGATCGAATCAAATTATGATAATTTATGTTTAGAAGGTCAAAGGCCCTTTTTACGGTGACATTATTTAACAACTCTTGAATCAGGAACAGAATTGTATATAATGTTTCCAGAAAAAACATTAGCCCAACCATTGTTTTAGCTAAACAGTTTGCAGATGGATTGTGTTTTGATCTTGGATCTTGATTCTAGATCATCCTATCATATAATATTTAGAAAATATTTATTTCCCAATTATCATTATATCTTAATATTTGTTTGTGTAAAAATATTTTTGTACACTCATAGGTCTCGTTTGAAGTTTTCAAGTAAAAACATTCCCTCTATGAATGGCTCAGACATAAGACCAGTTCTGTTCAGTCTGGGGCAGACAAACACAGTAAGTAACTTTACATTTGCATTATTGGTATGGAGTACTCTACAATCTACAGGAGCTACATTTTGCAGATAATATGAATATATCCACAAATGCATCTCACTGGTGAGCATAAGGATTTCTGCCTTTATTTATTATTTTACTCTGTCCCTGTTTTCTCAAAGGTGTTCAATGGGATGGCATTGGTGGATTTGCAATTCTTTATTACTGAACAAGAAAAACTGGCGATCAAATCTCAGTCGGAGAGAGAGGACAGTTCAGGAATCAAGGAAAACTATCTGGATAACACCTTGACAGGAAAGCAGAGTCAGGAATGTGGTAAGAGAGAGGAAAGGGGATGCGCTATGTGACACACTGTATTCATTCTGGTGTTGGTAATGTCAGTCAGGTGGTTAATAGGTCGCATAGATACTGCTCATAGTCTGCTGCATCCAGTGAACAGTTTGTTAACTGTTGATGGCTTAACAGCAACTTAGTGCAGCGGCTTCTATCTATACTGTTGGAGGGATCAACATACTGGTGTTGGCACTAACAGTTACAAAGTGGCGATGAGGGCCTAGAGTTAGATTTAAATTGATTTATTTAAATATTAATTTTTTTCTCAAATCTAATATTTGACTTGAACATTAAAGGAAACAGCCAACAGTTTTTTGTATTTTCTCATCAAGTATAAAAAAATCCCCAGTGTTCTGCGTGATCATCATGTATGGCTTTCTGAGTCACACTGGCTCTGCTTTCGTTTTCCTTTGTGTGTGACCAGCACTGACTCACTGCCTGTTGTGTGTTCCTCCTTTCCTTTCTGCTTTACATGATTATTTTCCAGTCAGCGTCTGATCATATTTATGGGAGGACTAGCACTAACAGTCTCGATGTTGCTTGGCTCTGTTGAACAGCCATTTCTGTTAATGATGGAAATTGTAGTGTGTGAATTTATGTTTTACTTTAAGAATTATATAACTTGATGACGTGATGTTACATCTTTGCATTTGGTTGACATTAGAATAAGACATTTTTGGTTAATTGAATCCAAATTGCATTTCTCTCCTGTTAAACCATCTGGTCATTGACTGGTGACTGCTGACTTTTTCCAGACAGTCAGGGTGAATAAAATGTGAATGAAGCTTATAGCTGTGAAAAAACCCTCGAGTGTCCAGCAAAGTTACCAGACTAACTGTCCATCTTAAGCAACCCAATACCTACATTTTCACTTTCAATTTCAATGTAGCCCTTATAGCTTTCAAATGTTTGACTTCCCAGACTTATGTGGTTTGAATTCCCCACTAGGGTTATTTAAATTAGAAACTGCAAATGCCATGAAGTATTTTTTGCTCTCTCTCTCTCTCTCCCTCTCTCTCTCTCTCTATCTCTAGTTTAAATAAAAGTCATATTACCCTGTGTGTTTTTTACTTAGAAAATAGAAGTGTCCACAGGTCAACATGATAGTATTTTTTCCCCTCAAACTCAGTTTTACTATTTCCCCGGTACTGTCCTTATGTAGTCTTAGAAAAGATACAGCAGTCTTATTAGTTGCATAGCAGTCTGTCAGTTATTGTTATCTAAAGTCCTTTCATACAAAGAGAAAAAGAATGAAAAGTGTGAATAAAACTGAAAAGCCTTTGACAGCTACTCTTTGAGGCCACTGAGAGATGTGTGTTTAAATCTCTGAACTTCAGTGTCATCCAAATTTTTCAGTTTTTCTGTTCTTTTTAATTAACCTTTAATTATAAAGTTGAAATGCAGAAATAATCTAACAGCTAACATACCAAGCAGCATCCTTTTCTAACCACACGAGGGCAGTGTTTATAAATGTATGAAGTGCCGTTCAGATCTACGTCTCTGTCTATCTGTCTGCCTATCTGTCTCTGTCTCTGATTGATTTATTGGTGTTTTTGGTGTATCACAGTGAGTTGTGTTTATTTGCAGCATCTGAGACAGCGCTGGCTGAGATAGCTCTAAACATCCTGTGTCTGCTGGTGAAGGAGCAGTGGAGCTGGCTATGCACTGAAAACATTCAGAGAACCATCAGGCTGCTGTTTGGGACCCTCATTAACAGGTGACATTTAACACTTGTTTGAAACCATGAGTTCATTAATATGTGTCTAATGGCAGTGAACAAATTTAAGACAATATACAATTGAGGACAGACAAAATCAAATGTTGATGTACTAAACATAGTTTAGACATATCACTGAAACGTCTATACTAAGCCTTATTGGACAGATTTAAATAACACAATTAACAGAATACAATTTGCTGTTTTTCAGTGGTTTGCCTCTATTGGGTCACCACTATGTCCACAGATCTGTTTGTCTGTCCTTACCTTATGGTAATGATCAGGAACATTCAGATTGTGGTGATTCGAAGAAAAATGTGTTTTTATAGTATTAAACAAATAAAATACAAAAAAAATATGGAGACACATATAGTTGATATATTTTGGATCAAGGCTTTGCAGAAGTCCATGTCCTGTAAAATCAGGGGCATCACTGGCCATGCAGTAAACCAATTAATTGCGTCACACAAATGTAAATAGCAAAGAAATATTCTTTTTATATGATCAAACAGTCTTTTCATTCTGACACGTGTTGTAAAATATACGAGTCTATGTGCACACATGCATGTCTGCACTATCTGGCCCTTTGAAGAATGCCTGACATAGAACTCTACAAACATGTGTCACAGTTAGGTATTGCTCCTGCTGCCAGTAAACTGAACATGTAGACAATGTTCTCAGGTTCTAGTGTTTGTGCTGTTATGGTTGTGACCTCACGTTCCCTGGGGTGTCAGTAGCAGAATATCATTGCTTCACATTGATACTGGGCCCTCTATTTTGAGATGTTCTAGCAGCCAAGAATGAAAAGCCTTGTACTTTTGTTTAGCCTCATCTAATTTAGGCAGCAGTCTGTCAACATTGCAGTGACAGCTCTTACTGTGGCAGGTATCTCTTCTCATCAACTGGTTTCTCTGTGCATAGGACACAAGATGGTGTAAATCACTGGTGATAGAAACACCACATGTTGTGCTACCAAAATAGTTCATTCATTTATAGTTTGACACCAATTATAACAAATGCAAAGTACGATAGATAGTTGGGATAAGACATTATGACATGTCCACTCAGTGGCTGTGGATTTGTACTTGACCTTCATCTTATCAAAGCCCAACCTCACAGTGCATTATTGCTTACTACTGGTTACTGAAATGTTTACCTCCCATATTTTCTAGTATCTGTTCAGTACGAATGAGAAATATGGAGACACTGTCGTTGGTCTTGATACCAACCACAGAAAGTGCATCCAGGTTTGGAAGTAACTAAACCCTTTTTTAAGCTTTGGTCTGTTTTTCTCATTAACACATTGATCAACAAATGTGTCTATAAGTCTCAGCGCTCAGAATGTTTTTATGGAACTGAAAGGACATTGCAGATCCTTTTATATAATCTGACAACAGTTTGTGGGAGGCAAATGGAAGCTGAAGGCAGGAGAAACCATGCCAGTCCACTGCAGTAGTGAATGCATACATGTCAGAATTTAATTTGGAAATGGTAGTGGATAGAGAAAGTGTCTGTTTCTGTCTGATGAAACCAGGACCTGAGTCTTGGTCGCCAAATCTGGGTCTGTGTCTGTGTGTGACAGATCTGGCTGGAAATGCCGGCATTCTGCTCCTATAAATGGGGTCCAAGACAAGACTCTGGTTCTGGAGATGGCTGATTTTTATGGCCTGGAAAGTGGGACAGTTTAAGATGAATATAGTCTGTTTCTCTTAGACAGCAGTCTGGATGGAAAATCCAGCTGGAGCCAGATTGTTGTCAGTGTCTAGATGTAGCAGAGTGCAACCACTGTGTGTCAACATCATAAGCCTGTGTGGGGAGACTGTTGTAAAATGTGTCCTTCATGTGTCAAACAAAAAGGTGCGTGAACTCCAGTTGGTAATCAACTTGAGTCAAGGATCCATCAGTATAACTGCATGATTACATGGTCTAGAGAGTGTGCTCAGACTAGACTTTAAATTGTGTGATTATCAACTTCATAAATACATGCATATGAGCGTTGAGAGGATTTCACTTTACAACCGAATCTGGAGACACCTGCATTCCCTGCGCTCACAGCAACACTGGCTGCAGTCTTGTTTTGAGAAAGAGACTGATTTGTGGTCAGTAACAGACAGTAAGTGCCATCCCCGTGTAAGCACACAGAAGTCAGCATGTCCGCTGGTGGACTGAGCACTGGACACATGCTAATAATAAAACGAACAGATATGTGTATGAAACAGGCAGTGATATGCCTTTTGTTAGGGCAACTTTATGCACCATGATGATTCTATATGCTTAGCAGCCTTCTCTTTTTGAACTGAACAGTGAACTGTCTGAATGGCTTGACCAAACTTTATGTGGTACCTCTGTTCTGCCAGTCCTAAGCTGCACCTGTCGTCCAATGACATGATCCTTTATTTTTACTCCCTAAAACGGCATAATGATGCTTCTATAAACATTTCACTTCACAGCTTGATGAGAGAGGTGCAGATGAAGAAGAGTGTGGCGGCTTAAAGCTTGTCAACACTTATCATGGAGAGCGCGCTTGCTCTCTCAATCTGTTTTTTTTCTTTGCCTTTTTCTGGCTGGGCTTCTGTTACACTGTTAATTAATACCCAGGCATTTCCATCTTACATCCAGTGGTCTGCTTGTGTTTCACTGGTGGTGAACAACAAGTTGTTTGGCGCGGGAGGAAAGTGGTTCTGTCTTGCTGCTGCACTATTTAGCCTGCGACCACATACCGCATGGTATTTGGAGAGAACTCTGAAGATATGGTCAGAACTCCAACATTAATAAAGCACAACATTACACTGTCTTTTCCTAGTAGTGTATTTTATTCACCTTTAGTCCACTTGCACATTATTTCATCATCTGTTTTTCAGTTTTAAGAGCTGACAACTTGCCTATGAATTTGAGCATTTTCTCCAGTACGGGCAGTTGGCACTGTATGATGCTGTGGTCATTATATAGTCAATATTAAATGAATGTGGGTGATGTAGATGAATTATGAAGATTAGGACATCAAACACAGTTTCAGTGAAAAATCCAAACAACCTTAGATAGTGTGAACTTTCAAACTGCTCACGTTCCATGAGTAATGTTCAGGCACTTTCAGACACAATTCTTCATCAGGACACAAAGTTTGCTCTGTGGACATTGAAATGGATCACAGCAGACCCAGCTCTGAGTGGACTCTTTTTTGACCTTCTTCTGTTTTTCAGCCAACACTTAGCACTTTGTTTTCACATTTATTTCACAAACATTTAGAATTTCCTGGTTCATAGATATTGCTTGTGCTGGACAAAAGCCTGCAGGTACAGAGGTGCTTCGTCCCAGAACCATCAGCTGAAAGATGAAGGGCCACATGCAGTCATATAAGAATTTGAGGTTGTTAGTTGTTGTGTGAGATGACAGTAGATTAAATGTATCAGTCTCTGGTGCACACACTGATAGAGTCAGAGAGACGGGAGCCACATGAGATTTTTATCCTGTTGCTGATAATTCAAAATACAGAACACTGACATAATTGGGTACTGAGTAAAGTGAAATTACTTAAAGCAAGAAGTGATGCAGAAAGTCATCAAAGAAGATCCTTCTTTTCAAATGAATCATCTTGTGTAACTTTAAGCAACTTTTGCAGTTTGAAGACATAATATTTGCGGTACTTGTATATTTCTGAAGCTTTGTAGTTGCAGAAGCACATTTGTAGATTAATTTTAAGCTTCCAACATAAAGGGGACACATTGAACAAAGGTAGCCTGTTTGTCATCTTTGTGAAAGACCTTACTCTACTGGTGTAATTTAGGCACAATGTGGGGCTCCAGCTAGCTGCAGACTAGTGTTATGTGCTGAGCTCAGTTATATGGAGTGATGTTTACTTATATCAATTGGTTGAGACATTCGCTGAAGACAAATGTAGTTGTGGCCTCTGTAAAGGTTCTATTGATTCTCGTGGACATATTGTTTTATTTGGTACACATGCTTGACTTCACAAGTGTCAGAGATCATTTTTCATTTTGTCTTAGCATAACAGAAGACCTCATGCCTTGTTACTTTGTGAAGGCCCAGTGATTCTTTGTGAAAACAATGTCTGGAGTCCAGGGACCAACTCGTCTTAATGATTAGACCCAAAACAGAAATCTCACCTCAACTCTGGAGGATTTGACACATCTGGTTGTTTTCACTGTGAGAGGGTGATAGTGTCTTGAGTTGTTTTTATGCTCTGCTGCTGTGTCTTGAGCAGTGTTTTCCCTAGAAAATTTCATAGCAGCAGTTCTGTGGGTAGGTTACTGACCGGGGCATGCTCCCATGGAAGAAAATTTTGAAAAACAACCCTGTAAATGGTGGCACCACTTTTGCTTACCTTTGTAAAAGGTTTTTGACAATCGCTGAATGAGGATCCTCCTCAAATTCCCTCAGAGATGTTGACATGAAGGTGACAGCTAGAGTGTTAAAAGTTTCCTCAAGAAGTTGACACCATTGGAAATTGTTCAATCAGCAAAAAGAATTGCATCGCAACAACAAAGCAACATGCGAACTGAACCAATCGGAGGAACTTTGTAATATTTGTTTAGCTGGCTAAGATTCTAGATTGTTTCCTGCCAAGTTCTCCGGGCTAGCCAGCTGCTAGTAACATTTAATGAAATCTAGCAAATGGTCAGACTATACTTCAAGCGTGGTAAGCGTTACTTCAAGCGTGGTAATTTTTTGCTGCGGTGCTAAAAATCCAGCAACGGTGCACCGCTGCAGAATGCATATAGGGGAAACAATGGTGTTGAGGTATAGCAGAGCAGAGAAATCTCCAAGTATCTTTTGTCAGAAAGAATGAATTGTGAAGCTGATTTTGCTGGTGGTCACATGGGTGGCCTATAAGTGATGGATTTGGCCTCAGTGAGAAGCAGAGGAAAGAGTGATGGATGGATGGAAATTATGCTTGTTACATAATTTTCAAGCAATCTACCAGGCTGTTACTGCCATGAGATGCCTTGGCTAAAGTAGGATCAGGCTATCTGAGTGGCCTGTGTCTCACTGTGTTGAAGTTAAAAGTTTTCTCTATGTCAGTACTATGTCATGTTTGCCCAGGGCATAGTTCCCTCTCTACTTCTGCAGACATGAACTATAAATATTGTCTACTGTTACAGGCTAATAGTAGTCTGCAGTTACTTTTGTATTCCTACAGACCTCTGTAATCATCTCAGGGGGACCTTATAGGTCAAATACGTAGGTCACATCTCGCGAAGATTATGAAACACACTTATCCTTTCAGCCTCTGTGTCCATTTGTCTTTATTTAGTGTCGGAGGGTTGTAGTGACAGAAATCCTCCCTTGGCAGGACATGAAAGACAATATGGGTCATTATTGTCCACACACCAGTGCTTGCATGCTAAAGTGTCATCGGGATGTTTGCAAAGTGAACTCAGCATGGTCTTAAATAAGGACGGTCTAGAATGAAGTCATAGAGTGACCCATTGGCCTCTTGACATCGCTGGTGTCTCTTTTCACACCTCACACCTCACCTGGGGTCTGAGATGTGGCTCCAAAGTCATGGTTCATCTTCTGTCTCCTGAGACATACTTGTGCAGTGACTGTTTGTTGAAAACGGGCTGTGGGCTTATTTTAGCTCAACTTGACCTGGTTATTCTTGTCTGCGTTGGTCATAAATGGTAACCAAAAAAACCCCAGTGGAGTCTAACTCCCTCATAGTTTTCAGCTAATTAACATGTATTTGAATATTCCTGCAGTGATTTGAGTAAAATAAATGATATTGGGCAGATATACACTGCCTCTGGTAGATATTTAATAGAGCAACGTTAAATTCTGTTTTATTACAAGCAGAGCAAAAGCTGTAGCATGACGTGTATGGGTTTAATTTGCCTTTACTAAAATTGCACATCTCAGCGATTCGAAAATCGCGATTTCCATTTTCAGACAGTAAATCATGCAACCCTAAATAATGATAATAATAGTATTAAACCAAACAGAGCTCTGGTATCGGTATCGGACGATATCCAAATTCAGGTATTGGGATGGGATCGAAAGTGAAAAAATGTGGATCGGTGCATTTTTAGTGCTAACATACTTAATGAATGAACGCTCATTGCGTTTATGAAGAATGTGACTGAATTGTCACTTAGGCTCTTAGACACATCAGATATACACGTTGGTATAACGTTGGTATATGCATCTACAGTATATACATGGTATATTTGACAGCTGCTATAACATCTGGATAGCGCCCATTTCTTTAGTGGCTTCATGTTAGAAGGAAAATTTTGTGAAAATTCTTTTCAAATGTGTGATGAAACTAGATATCTGTATGATTAATGCTGATACTGTAATTGCTTCATCCCCTCTGTGCTTCCAAGTAAGTACCTTACTCTGCTTTGTGATTGTCACAGTGTGAGTCACAGTTTGATGTATGGACTAGTGAGGTTACAGGACTACTCGTTTAACTGTCTGTTTCTTTATTCATCAAAAATAAGCCCATGAAGAAGAGACGCTAAGACTAGCAATCCTCTCCTTCTTATTATAGCAGGTATAAAAAATATATCTTTTGGCTAATATAAAATATTTAATAATAATAATAACAGGATTAGCAGACGTCATTTCAAACTTTGGTTTGACTTTATAATGTAGCTTTAATAATGTTATCCAAATTTTTACAGATTGCCATTAGCCAAGGTCAGTTTGTAATTCTGTGGATTCTTAAAGTTTCTACTGCCTACTGCTTATGTACCATTGTAAACCTCAGTGCAATGCTTGAAGGGATTTTCCTCTCAGGATCATCATATGTCACCTGCATTGTAAACATCTCCTTCCTGGAAAACCCAGCAGAGGAGCTGGAGTAATCACTAGCAGAGAATAACTGTCTAGTTGCCTCTGTTCTTTCGTGAGAGCAGCTTGTTTTTTCACTTCAGCTACAGTCACCCACTGCTACAACACCCACTGTGTTGTACTGCATCTCTTTTCTTTGTGATCACCACTTTGCATTTAAAATACCACCAATGTGTAAACAAGTCCTAAAAGACGTTAGTAAAATTGACAGACCAGACTGATGACAATTTGCTTACTTCTCATATGATCCACCTATTCATATTAGTGTGAGAGTAATGGAGCTACACTGTGTGCTTTGTTTGGTTGAAGCCACATTTATTCTACAGGCAGGGAGCAGAACTGTGGTTGCATGAAAACTAATTATTTTTTTCATGGTAGTAAAAAGCAGTACTCCACTAGACCACAATCTTTCATATAGCGTTGCTTGGCTGGTTGAAAGCACTCAGTTTTGTATGTGTGTGTGCGTGTGTTGCCGTTCGCATGCGCCGACCCCACTCAGTGTTGTTGCTTTCTCTGTGTTACTCATGTAAGTTTGACTATTAATGTGACATAAATTGAGCCAAGATGGTTTTAATGTCAATTAAATTGTGGTTCATGGCTATAACACCACTTGTCTGTGTTGACCAACCATGGGGAAACAAGACACCATGAATAGTTCTATGCCAGCACATAATGTGCAGACACACACTCAAACCTTAGATAGAGATTCGGGGCATACTTCAGACAGCAGGACAGACGGCTGTAAAACACTGATGTCCTCACCATAGATCTACTTTCCCTGCTGTGTTTATGAGTGTGTGTGTCTGTGAAGATGGTTCTTTCAGTATTCTGTCTTCTGTAGTCAATTATGTGATGATGATGACAATGATGAAACCCAGTTCCCTGTCATTGTGCTTACCTCCTAACGTTGAGGTTTTGTGACCTCATCCTGCCTTGTGTGCCAGTCGGTGGGCCTTCACTTCAGTGGCGCCCTGTAGGTAGCAGACCTTCCACAATGCATTGTTTCATTTTTAAATGCTTTTTAAGTAACTCCTCATGGCTAAATCAACAAAAAATAGGAAAAATATATAATTTTAACATTACAAAACTGATTGACAGTTGCCTGGCAACATAAACAAACAATCACACAACATTCACCACATTTTGATTACAATGTTTCTTAAGTCTGATTGGTGCCTGGAAGCACAGTACGTGACATCACCTTTTTCCAGTCTGGCCTAATTAAGACACTGACAGAGCTTAGAGGAAAACACAACCACAGACACACTGAAGCCCTTCGTGTGAAATAACCAACACTGTTCTTAGAAACTTAAGTGTCCACATGTACTCATGTTATCATGAGCGCTGTACTCCAGTTCAGTTCCAATCATTCATTGGTCACACTGGTTATGAGCTGATTATGTACAGGGAGTTGAGCACAGTCTCTGTCCGTGTGTGTTTGGATTTGCTTAGTGGCACTCAGCTAATCCTGAGAAAAAAGAAATGAGACAAAGAAAAGTGTTAGGAGAGTAGGAGCGAGCACAGAACCAATGTATGCAGTAATACAGGTTAATGTGTATAATGGTTAAAGAATATGTGACAGACAAGTGACTGAGATGCATCTGATGTAGACAAGTTATCAGATGACAGAATTATTTGCATGTTTTTATTTATATTTTTAGTATATTTATTTTTGTATTTTTTTAAATTCTTGTTTATCAGAATGGAGATGTTTGCAGCTGTATATTACAGCACCACTCTACATTTTAACATTTTCTAACATTTTAAGCAGAATTCAAGTAAAATACATGTATTCAAATCAATAATATATGTGCGTAACATGTTGCCTTAGCACAGGGATTCCCAAAGTGTCAACTTTCAATTGTCGACCTAAGTTTTAATTAAAAAATAAATATAGGTTAGCCAAAATGCAACTTGTTGTTGCATTCATAATAATAATAATCAAAGTGTTTTTATTGATTTTCATATCACAAACATCAAACATCCCAAACAAGACAAAATAGTAGGATTCAAAATATATACCACAAACACAGGACTAAACTACAGACAAAACAGTAACAAGACAGATCCTACTACTACTAGACGACAGACATAGCCACCACCCGTATGGTCCAGACACTCTCGGGCACTCCGTCCCCTCAGCTTCAGTACCTCCTTCTCCATTTCTTTCAGTCTCGTCTCCATGGTGGTTATGGTGTCCGACTGATCATTTAACGTTTCATCCACCTCCTTTCTTCGTTCTTCCATCCTATCAGCCAGACTGCTAGCTTTGTCCCCAATCAGCTTCACCTCCCCGCGTAGCAACTCAAACTGGGCTTTCGTGCTCTCTTCCAAACTCTTGGTCCATTTTTCCATCTCAATCATCATCTCCTTTCTTCCTTTTTCTATCTCTTCCTTACATTTCACGATCTCAGTCTTCGTCTCCTCTCTGTATTTCGTAGCTCCAGCGTTGGCTTTTTTAATCTCGGACATCATGTCCTTAGCCCACTGAGGTACGTCGTTAGCTTGTGGTGGGCTAACATTGCCCTTGCTAGCAGAGGAGGCTACGTTGCTAACCACCTGCTGCTTCTCTCCACCCGTCCGAGTCGATCTTGAAGTCATTTTCGGTCTTAAAATGCACCGAGAGCGCACTTGTTAGTTCCCGAAACAAAAAGTATTCGGCCACTCCCCCAAACTGATAGAAATATGGCGATATTGATATTTTTTGACAACTTTTACACGGAGCCTCCGCACGCACGTCTTCACACGGCAAAGCACATCCGGCTGTCGTTGTTGCATTCATAAATAGAAAAGAATGTGTTGCTCTTTGCGGTTATTGGGGGTATGCGAACAAAGTCGGGAGTATGCGGGAACCACAGCGCTAGCGCATGATAATTTCACTTAGATTGGAGGATCTTGCTAATGGATCTCTAAGTAGTATATTGTTGTATGTAAACAGATGTCATGTTAATCTTAGAAGTCTCCTCTGTGTATAACGGTGGTGTTCTGAGTAAAGGTTGGCTGTGAACATGGAACAATTAGCACTTCATCAGACTGGCTGACCTCTAATTTTATCTGTGCTTCTCAGTCTGAACACAGCTGCCTCTGGTGAACTCCTGACACTGACTTTTACGCTGAGAGTCCATCATAAAATCAACGAGGGGATTAGACGACACAGTTATATCATTCTACATCATTTACGTCAGATTTATGAATAAAGACAGCTAAAATAAAAACAGAGGCTGTGTTTCAGGGTCTGGAATAAACAAGTAATCATTGTTGTACTCAGTCACATTTGGAATTGAACTCAAACTTTCCTGCTTAAAATGGCCAGTCAGCAACAACCCTTTAGCAGTCACACCCCCACTTGGATAAGGTATAATTTTGTAAAGATGAAGAGATTATTTGTAAAAATGTGTGTGCTGATTAGGGAATTTAACCCTCTTTGGGATGCATGTGTCTGATATTTTCCTTACTATTTCTGCATCATTTAATGTGCCAGGTATTTAGTTTTAGTTTGTCTTCTTTTCTTGGCACATTCGAGTGCCACCAAAACAGTCATGGATGCTTTTTTCATCCACTGAATATCGTCTATTACTAACCACAGCTTGAAATTTGGCATTGGATAAACTGCTGCCAACGCGTTTTCTCTCAAATGATGACAGCATGATGGCAAATATATCTCAGCCAGACTTTTGGAAATATGAATCCTAACCAAACAGAACCATAGGGAGACTTAGACTCTAAGATTAGTGATAATTAAGTTGGCGATTTCTCACTGAAAGGCAAATTGTGCACCCTTACATTTATTTGGTAATATGGTGACTTTTTAATAATGTAAGACCTGCAGGTTGTGATTGTTTTCCATTTTCACAAATGTCAGGATGCCACAGAGTGACTAAAGCAGAGCATGCTCACTGTTGAGTTGTCTCTTCTGACTTTGTGTCTTTGCTTTGTTGCACATTTGATTTGAACAGAATTGAGACAACATGGTTGATAAAGAGACAACATCGGGTTCCTGCCTGCTAGGCACAGAAGTGTGACTCTGCAGTGCACACAGACTCACCAGCATTAAACTGCCGATAACAAAAAATTACCTGGTCTGATGAATCTTGATTTCAGCTGCGGCTGCAGCAATATGCGTAGTAAGCATGTTCTCACTATTCTAAAGCTGTGGCATTTTTGATAGAAAAACAGTTCCGAGCAGTGGGTGGATTATTATTAATTACCCCAGTTTTTCCTCTGCAGTTGTTTCACTCAAAGAATCAAAATCACCACCAGTAATAAGGATTTGGCTTGTCCTGCACTATTATAAAATACCATGGGATGAAAAGCAAAATGGTGAAAACCAAAATGGTGGCTGGCATTACTTGTTCACCCATCCCCTCTCTGAATGCTACGGAGCGGTAACTTGCCAAAACAAGTTCATGAAATAAATTTATTAGGGCCCACTTGAAGAAAGTAAACATTTAGCAGAACATGTAGCCCTTGGGGTGGTCCCATGTTCTTTTTATCACTGCTCTGATGTTTTGGCCAATGTTTCATAGCATATTAACAGCATCTGCATAATATTAGACATTTCAGGGGGTCTGCCAGTCCTATAATAATAATTCCACCATCTGCCTCTATTCTACCTGTGTCATCATTTGGACCACTGCCAAATTGTAAATGTCACCTACATTTTTATTGGCTTGACCTGTACAGTGCTTAAATGCTTCAGCTATACTGATGCTGTTTTTGGCTTTTACTTTGTGTTATATATAACTGCCTCATCCAGTCAGGATGGGGAATGGCTGTATGTCTAACCCTCAGATGGTAAATCCTGGCAGTGGAAATAGGTCACAGCAGAATCCAAGGGTCAGATTCTCCCAGCTACACATAGTCTATTGAATTTACTCATCACAAGACCTTAAAATCCAACAGTTATGTGAAACACTAGGAGGGAAGGCTCAGGTTGTGATCACGATGAGACTGCGGTATAGGCAGGACGGCTCTGCTGAGACCTGAGTTTTAAATCCTTGTGGGAATGTCACAAAGGGTTTTCTGGTCTGAGCACAAAATCAGTCAGGACATCCCAGGTCAGGCATGATGAAAAGGTTACAACCCACTAAACACAAGCTAGTCAAAGCTTGTCTGAGCTTCAAGTTTGGATGTCAACCAACTGTTGTCAGGATCATTTGTTTTGACATCAGATTGATTTATTTTGCTGTTACATTTTACTCAATTCACAAATACACGTAATGCTTTTTGCTTATTATTACATATTATTCATTCATTCTTCGGGAGGTAGACGGAATCACATGGATCTCAAAACTTGAGTAAATGGTGACCCCTGACTGTGACTGTGACACTAACCTGATATAACTGTTGTGTGTTTGGAAAATGTAGATGGCTGGATGTAAGTGTAGCCAACCTGACGTCCAAAAGGTACTGGGTGTTGTACCTGCAGGTCATTCAGGAGGCTGTATGGCCAGGTGGAGCACTACCTACATCCCCTCGACCTGAACGCAGTCAGCAACAGAAGGACAACACCAGGCAGCAAGCCTTATACGGTCTGATGAAACTCCTCCCAGGTATGTATACACACACACACACACACACACACACACACACACACACACACACACACACACACACACACACACACACACACACGCACACACACACACACACACACACACACACACACACATTCCCTGTTATAACATATGCTTTAAGACAAACACAAAGAGAAGGAGAGCTATAGTGTTATATCGGTGTATTGTCTACATCTTTGTGTTATTTACAGATCTGGTCTCAGATATGTTGGGCTCAGATAAATACAGACTCAGCTGGCAGACAGCACTGGACTCTCTTCAGGACCCAGACATAAACAGGTGAATATACTGCTTTCGTGTTTGCATGCTAACATGCTAAACTAGGATGGCGAACTAGGATCAACTACTGTGTCTTAAAATGGACACATTAATACCCTCACATTTATACTTAGTATACTCACTGACATAATGTGTCACATCCTCTGATTTGACAGGACTCTGAATGTCACTTGCTATTCAGTCAAATAGGACATTTAAACATTGTTGCCTTTACAGTTGTATGATGTGATTCTCTGGTAATAATAACCTACCTCACAGGACATGTCCCCTCAGATGTCAAAACTGCAGTCGATAATGTTCTTAAATGTGTCTGCGTGCTTTTATACACACACACGCACACGCACACACACACACACACACACACGCACACACACACACACACACACACACACACACACACACACACAGTTTGCTGATGGAGTTGCTGACTTTAGTTAACAAACAGATGTATCTAATCAAGTGGTCAGGCAGTTGGTGAGCTCACCAGCCAGACAGAGACAGACTCGCCTGCCATCAAATGGTACAGAATCTTTTCAGGCTCGTGACTAAGCTGTTGTTCAGTCTTATACTGTTTACTAAACAACAGTTGAGGTCTAAATGGCTCACAGATGGAGTCAACCAAGTATGATTGGATTCTGACAATGGGCAAGAACCCTCTACTTTTTCCATATATTCAAAAATGTGTATATTTTTAGAGCTTGATTTGATGGTTGATATTGTATGGTCACTAAATTTGTCTCAAAAGACACTTACACAGGAATTGTCACAGGAGTCAGCTAAACTGGCTTTGGTTTCGATCTAACATGGACCATCATCTCAGTGGTGTGTTGACATGATACTGTTTGATCAAAGAGCAGATGTTTACCACCATCTCCAAAAATGAGCCCATTTAGCTCTTTTGTCTGCAGTGTACCACAGTTTAAGTGGAACTGATCTGAAACCACCTCATTTAGGTGGATGTTTAGTCTGACTATTGCCAGAAGCATCATGTTTTTACATTTTTTATCCATCTGTCCTACTTTTAAGATCAGGATATCTCAGGAAAGCGTTTATTGGACTCGTTTAAACAAGTCCCAGGAACATTCACTTGGCTCAAGGATTAATTGTTCTTTGAATTTGGTGGGTCAAAGGTCACGGAATTCTTTTTGCAGTAAGTCTCGGATTAAAATGCTTTTTAAATTGCCTTGATTCAATTTCCTGTCAAATCTTCTGGTTGCTGCAGGTGCACATCAGTATTGAGTGTTTTTGTTTTGCATACTTATACAGCATTTTACAGAGTCAGGAAAAAATGGAATCGATGTCTGACAATGATTGTATCAACTGAAGATGCCAAGTTCCTTGATTCTGTGTGTCACCTCGAATCAAAGCAACACACAGTGCAAACAAATCTATGTGACCTACTTTTCTGGTCCTATTTAAACGTCCTACTTTCCCTGTAGAAAGTCAATGACACAAACTAAATCAAGTTACTTACAGTTTGTTTTTTCATCAGCTGAGATGCACATAACCTACTTTATAACATGTCTTAACCAGGTCTCATTCAAATTAAGTTACCAAAGGAAATTCACTGGTCTTGTTCTCTTAGGCACCTGGTCTACTCATTATTTGACCTTCTGTTGGAGTTCCTGGTTCCTGAAATACCTGAGGAGGACTTCCAGAGAAGGCTGCTGCAGACCCTTTCTAAAAGCCCAGAGAAGCTGTTGGCATGAGGAGACAACCCAAAAGAACAACTTCAAATCCAGTTTGTGTTTTTTTGTCATCATGTTATTCATCATTCAGTAGTGATAAGATGCTGAATTTTAATGTGACAGGGCTGCTCCTGTTGTGAGTGTAAGTTAATGTTTATGGTGAGACTGAATGGTCCCACTCCTGCAGTCCGTCACTTCTGTCTCTAATTACGTGCTGATGTACTGACACGAGGCGAACATGGTGTCCTGAACACACACACACACATATAAAGCAGAGTTAATAACATTAGAGCACCTGGTTTGTGTTTGATCTTGTGCGTGTGACGTGCAGTGCAGGTCCAAACATGTGGTAAAGCATCATCTGGTGTCTACATCCAGCCTCTTCATGCCAAACTGTGACTAAACTCACTTCAGATGGTTTTCACACTCTTCCCCTTACCCTCTCCCACAGTCTCGGGAAGACCTCACGCATCATGCTGTAAATCTGGAGATCCCCAAGATTTAGCATCACTGTTTTGATCTCTGTTAACCCATTCTTTAGTTACCCACTGGCTCTTGATGAAACACTTGGATTCTGACGTGAGTTAGAGTTAAACTGTATAAAAAGAGAGGACAGTGTTTGTAAGTGTTTGTTTTCTCTCTCATATACGTTTACACTTGGCATTGATATGCTTGTCTTTGTTGATCATATTGTAATTAGGTAGTGTTTGACGAAATGAAAGTACAGTTGTAATGCACCCAAGGTGATCCAAGCAACCAAACCACTTCTGAAGTGTAGACAACAATAATGTTGTCATATCACACATTTATAGTTATTAAGCACATCTGTGGATGAAAGTCAAGGCCAATCGAAATCTGTGGGGAAAAAAACAGTGGCTACTTTCTTCAATTTCATTTTCCATTTTGTTTTTTTGTTTTTTTTGGAGGATGTGACCTGAACTGGCCAGAGGTCATTTGGAACATGTCAGCATGCAGTCAAATAAATACTGTCTACATAATGCATTGACAGTGCACAGCAGTCTCTGAACTGTGCTGGTGGGATGAGACCCATTCTTTTAAACCATGTTTTAAACCATCTGTCATGGTCTTAGATTAAATTAGAGTCAAAAAGATATTGAGCTTGTTAAGTGTTAACAAGTGGTTGTAAATCAGCCATTATAAATGTAGGCCTGCATCGCTGTGGGTAAATGTGAAATAGGGCAGTTGTTTATCATTATTTTCTACATCATCAACATCATGCAACATCATAAATGAAACCCACCTGAGCAGGAACAGTGCCACACCTGTCAGCGCCCGCAGCAGAGAGGAAAGCAATAAAAACCACCTGGCACATGATTGCACTCTGCTTTGCGATCGTGCTGATTGTGTGGGCCGGGGAGGCTAATGACAACTCGGTGCCTGATCAGCTGTGGTGTTTTAAAGTTTCATGTTTTTCCTTTTTACCTGATTGTCACAGATCGTCATTGCCTTGACCTTTCCCAACGTTTTGGAAAGGTTCTCTCTTTTTACCCATAATTACACAGAGATGTTTAAACTGATTATGTCAACTATTTAGTTTAGATGAGGCAGTGCACATTCAGTGCACTTCCCCTCAACAGCCCCACAAAGGTTCATCATGTCTATGACACTGTGCTGAGACACTGTGTTTATAAATTCAGTCCATTATCCCAGTGCTTCAAATTAGCTATCTGAGGATTATATAATCATCATGGAAACCATCTGAAGTGAGCTTTAGTGGCATCTCCACACAGTCTACAGTCAGGCTTTAAACATCCTCTTGAAGGTTTTTGTACTTGCTAAAAATTGCCTTAGTGTCTTATTGCCTTATTTCACAGTAGTAACACAACAATCAGCACCTTTGTCCCACTTGGATTAAAAAAAAAAAGTGTGTACCTGAAGTTCTGTACAACTTGGATCATAAGTGGGCTCAATCACAGGCATCCATCCATTATCTAATGCTTAGCCTTAAAGGGTCATGAGGGGAGCTGGAGCCAATCCTAGCTGACTTTGGGTGCAACACATCCACAGTGATGATGTAGGGCAGAATGAATCAACCTTAACTGGCAACAATAATGCTCTTAAATGCTAAGTATTATGAAATTGCTCTTTAAATGAAGTGCATAAATTGTGTATCGAGTATAGAAAGTCGCCGTTTCCTCGTCGTTTCACATTAAGGCATACTATACTATGTCTGCCACTGAATATGCCTTTTCAGTTATGTTTCATTTAATCATTCCATTGTTTTGAACTTACTTCTGGATTTATTAATCCCATCCTTGTCTTAAATTCCTTTTTGCTTTCCATTGTGTTAACTTGTGATTCAGTCTATTTATTAGCCTATTTATTTCTTTAAAATGTTAATATCTTATTGTGAATAAAAGAAGAGTTAGGTAAGGCAACTATGACCTACATGCTGCGGAAATGCAGGGGTATTATTTTTTAAAAACGACTTGATGAAGACTGATCTGGTGTGTGCTTCAGTGATGCAGCTTGTTTGTAGCTTCATGCCAGTGAACCTGTTAATTGCTTCTCCTTACTGTGCTGAATGTAAAAGTTGTCGTACATTACCGTATGTTGTGGAAGGTTAAACATTTGTTGTTTTATTCTAATGAAGGATTTACACATATGTTGTTAAAACGGTGAAATAGCATTGCACATATTGCTGCATAATAAACTTGCTTTGTGTAACATTGTATAATTGCTTTAACGAGATTCATACTAGAAGATCATAAGTTCATAGTTATCGTGATTTTTTTCTTCTTGTGGTCACGAGCTCTCACCAATTTGCACAAATAAAAGATCACAACAATAATAAAGTAACAAACAGCCCTGTCCTTGTAATCAATTGGATCTTTTATCATTGTATAATCTGCAACAGCAGCCTAAAATGTGTTATAAGACAAATCTGTAAACCCTGACTGGGAACAGTCTTTGTTTTAACAGGATATGATGATGTTTGCTAAAAGAAATGGTTTGTGTTGTAGGTCATTTTTGATATGTCATAAAAATCATAGTGTTACATTTTTGAAATACTTCGATCATTAGTAGATGATAAATGTTCAGATGTTTTGAAGGAAAAAATACAGACTTACACCACATGTTTAAATTACAGGAACATGTGACACAGCGACAACCCCTCAGACTGTTACAGTATTGTATCAGGTGTGCTATTGTTTTCTGTCATGTTTATGTCCATCAGACGTCTGAACATGTGGTTGTGTTGTGCATGTTAACACTGTTGTCTGATGCCTTTTATCCATTGTCTCTCTGTGATTGTGTTACAGTCAGTGTTTGCTGGTTGTTCCAGAGTACATTTGCAAACACAATAAAGTTACAAACTATGGATTATTAAATCCTGTTTGTCCATTCACACTCATTACTCGCTTGGCTTGAGGCTGATGGTGCATTTCACAGCAGGCTGGAGCTGATCAGTTATTTTTAATGAGATGTAACTGTAAATTTATATCCCAAGAACACGTGTGTTGTTTAAATACCTCATAATAAAGGTCCGTCTCAATATTTGAAAAGGTTTATGTGCAGTTACGCATCAAATGAGGGATGTGGGGGGGTGGAGTGGGGGTGAGGGAAGGCAGCTTTGCATTTCAGACTCATACGTAAACAGATAAAACTGGAAGCAGCATTGAGGGACTCCGATTAAGGGATACAGTTAGTTGATGATGCAGTTCATCGTCTCGTTGCAACCAAAATGAGAAGCAGCCAAACTTTTAACTGTATGGTAAACACCAGCATCAACAGGCAGCAGTGCCGCGTCATGGTGACGCCCGTGTCATTTCCAACCCACAGAGCTAATTGGCTGTGTCATTAGTGTGGGGTTGCGGGGTTAGGGGTTATGGTTATGGAGCATGCAGCCACTGGAGTAATGGAGTAAAAGCATCATTTCACGGCAGCCTGCAGCACGGGCAGATTTACATGCACACCACATGTGCTTTGTCCTCATTATGGGTTATGCAATCTCTTCTCATCACAGCCCAGTCTCCACTTGTTTTCTGCAGGCGCACTCTACCTTTCCTTCCCTGTCGCACTCCTGTTTTCTTTTCTGTCTTACATAATAAAATGTACATGCACGCACATGCACACACAGACACACACACACGCAGGCCTCTCTGAGTACATACATGTTTGAGCAGACTGCCCTTTAAAGGACAAAACCTGAGCCTGAACCCTGAGAGGTATTTTTTTTACTGACCTTCAGTACCTTTTACTACTTTTAGAGGCCTGATTATCTTTTTTTTTTTAAAATGCGTTGTTAAGGCCACTCAGTGACTTTTGGTGCAGCTGCTTTGACCCTGTGGTTCTAACATCATGGAGCAAATTCATATTCCAAAAATCATATCAGGATACGATGGCCAGCCAGAACAAGAAATATAACTCAGTCAGCTTTGAGAGATGATTCTGTTCAGTCTAATGAAAACAGTTCTTAAACCTTCCTACACTCACACGTACACACACACACGCACACACACGCACACACACACACACACACACACACACACACACACACACACACACACACACACACACAGTATGCCAGTTGTGCAAAAAGGATATTTCAGCATGTGTGACTTACATTTCCAAGCTGATGGCAGTTTTATCAACATACTGATATTGTGTTTGAAATAAGACCATTAAAGAAGGAATCACTTGTTTGATGTGATTCCAGCATAGTATCAATATGCTGTACCGCAGCGCCTTCTAGTGGCTCATTGGTGAAATAAGGCAGTTCCAGTGCACGAAATGCATTAGGACTGAACACAGTGTAAAATAAATTGATAAAAACAGTGGGTTGTTATAAATAGAACAATCTGAGAACGTTCAGAATGTTAATATTTCTCACAAACATTACCAAAGAGTCTGTATCACCCAGTGACTGGGCACGTTTCTGGGAATGCGAGAGATGTGTTGGTCCTTCACCTCTAGAGGGCAACATGACCAAACTGTTGACTTTGTCCCTGTGTTTAAAGTGACCACAGGGAGGCGCTGCATGGCAAAGGAAAAGTGAGGCACCTGTTACTGCTCTGAGAAGAAGGTAGTGGAAGTGAGGATGTAGCAGAGTGCTGAGGATGACAGTCATACTGAAGTGGGTAAATACAGTAAACAATCATTTAATAAATAATAATTCATTTCATGCGCCTGTGGAATTGGTTCATGCTGTGTTTGTTGTTTGACGGGCGGGCTGTGTGAAACTGGACACACCGGCCTCCATGTGTCAGAATGAACAAACTGCACTGTGTGTGTGTGAATGTGCCACTGTCAGAGAGTTACACAATCTGTTGGTCAGGTTCAGACACCAAATGTTGACAGGTCTGCAGAACAGCAGCAGTTTAATAAGCCTACATATTTACACAGAGGCACAAGATGACGACACGGACTCACTCACAATGCTGTGTTTAGTTTAGTTTAGTTACACTAAAACAGATTTTAAATCCAAGAAGAGAAGCATCCTTCTTAGCATCCTAAAAGCTGTGTACTATAGATGGCTCTCTTCTTTGCAAAGTGTCCGAGGAAAAAGGGAGGATTTAAAAATCCACTCTAGCTATCAGTCTCCAGTGTTGTGCTTCCTGTCCAGTCACTGACCTCTACTATTAGTTCTAGGGTCTTTGTCATTTATAAGGCCATTGTAAAACCATTGCATTCTTTTCTCCTTTGGATCAGCTGTACGACCTGAAGGCAACGCTGAGCAACGTGCACAGAGGTCACGGAGACATGAGCAGCCTTCATTAGCTTAGGACCAATAAATCACTGTATAGACGTTTTGAGACTTTAGTGTAATGACCATGAAACACACAGGGCCAAATCGAAACAGATTAGCTGTCAATATTTAGCCTCTCCCCCGACTTTTACCCCGAACAGCTAATTTATGGCTGTTCTAACATTCTCCTGAGAGGAGACATAACTCTGCCTCAGGACGAGAGCACAAAGGGAAACTGCCCTGAAACAATCATGGCTCCCTTCTACTGTTTTCGATAAAAAAATAAAAAAAATCCAAATCCTAACCTCAATCAAATTTGGCAAAGCAACAGACAAAACTTAACCTCCCTCCCAGGAGAGTTTCAGCCTGCGAAGGTGAACCTCTCGCTTACACACACACAATATACATCCTTGTTTTCTTAAATTTAAGGTTGATTGTCGTGGTAGTCCACTTTGGCGTTTGGGTTTGGGTAGTGTAGTTTTCTCCCGTGTTTCGTTAGTGGGGAAGCTTTGGTTTCGAAGGACATTTGCCCAATGTTCCCCCTCTTATGTTATGTTTGGCCCAGCTGTCATAGTCTTTTGTTGTTTTTTTTTGAGTTACTTTTGACTTAAGAATAAAACAGCTGCTTTTGGCAACCCCTTGTGTGGTGTAGCATTGGAGATCAAAATGCCCCGTTTGCCTGATGGTTTTTACACTACAACAGTTGCGTAGTCATTACTTTATTTATTGTGAATATTGGCAACTGGATGTTGGAGAGAAGAAGAGAAGAGAGAAAGAAAAAGGGGAAAGAAATAAAATAGAGAGAGGAAGCATCACAAACAAACCACCAGCAACCAGGATGATAATCAATCAATCAATCAATCAATCAATCAAATTTTATTTGTATAGCCCATATTCACAAATTGCAATTTGCCTCATAGGGCTTTAACAAAGAGTACAGGGTGTGACATCCTCTGACCTCTGACCTACACCCTCCACAGGGGCGAGGAAAAATGCCAAAAAACCCCTTTTAACAGATATTGCGTAGGTGAAAAAAGGCAGTTCTCGAAGTCTGTTTTATGTGAGAATCGAGTGATAAAACAGAATCAAATATAACTCCCAGATTCCTGGCAGTTTCACTGGGAGCAAGGACAATGCCATCTAGACTGGCTATATCATTAGACAATGATTCTCTAAGGTGTCTACGACCAAGTACTAAAATTTCAGTTTTGTC
>JAFBJQ010003219.1:0-39257 GCA_016785345.1 Trinectes maculatus
TGCAAATTAGTTGTACATGTACAGTTATTAGCACAGACTTACCATCTCAACAGGATCTTGATATGCTGTCATGAACTGTGTTATGGATACTCACGGTCTCCACTGGATGATTCCAGATGATTAAAAACCCATTGGCTAAACGTCACAATGCAATTTAAGAATCTAATCAGCATGGAATGGCAATAAATTGCATTCCACCAGTGATGGCCCAAAATTAACACAAGTGCCAGACATGTGTTTTCAAATTAGTGTGGAAGTATTTATTGTTGACTGTTCTTTATTTGTATGTGCTTGCCAGACTTAAACTTTAGTACAATGCTTAGCAACAGACCCCTGGCTATAATCTACATGTTTTTTGTACAAGTATTTAAGATTCATTTCAGAAATAATCTCTGGCCATTGTAGCACATCTGAAATGTATATAATCCTGAGCATCCATTGACCAATCTAAATAACAATGGTGAAGTGCAAAAGCATTTTACAAAGTCTCTGCAACTATGGTTAACATTTTTACTTGCATGGTTTCCCAAGTAGCAGATTGGACAGGAAGTAAAAGCTCAAGAGAGAGAGAGAGAGTGTGTGTCGACAGTAGGGGTGGGCAAACGTTTTGGCTGGAGGGTCACATTTGATTTTTAAAACTGACCTGCGGGCCACACCGTTATTAAATGAGATGAAAAATGTGCGAACCATAAATCATAAAAAGTGTGTGAAATCTATTTCCATTTTCTCACCTTTTAATTAATAAATAAGTAAAAACAACTCACCATTGATGGATTTCATGGGGACAGTGTTGCCGGTAACCTTTTATTTGCTAGTGTGGAAATCCACAGGACTGTGTTCAGGTGTTCATCAGGCCTTGTTGTGTTTCTGTTCATCAAACATTGGTATAGCCCAACAGCACTAACATCTTCTGTCTGTGGAAGCTGTTGGATGTTTGAAAACTCTGTCCCGTGGATTCACTATCCAGTTTGACTTGAATTGCGCTTTAGGACAGAGTCAGACTGGAGCTCAATCAGCTCCAGTTGTATTCCCTGTGCTTCATGATCCAGATGACAGGGGACACGACTTCATCCAGCAATTGATTATTATTGTTTCCAGCAATTATTGTTTTGTTTTTAATTTGATGAGACAGCAAATTTCATTTGAATGTTTTCACGTTTGAATACGTTCTGTGTACAAACTGATCTTTAGCTTGTAGCTTCACGTTTAGCTCATTCATGTGAGCTAATGTGTCCGCGGCTAAATCACAAAGCTAATGAATGTCTTTGAGCTCGGGAAAAATGCAACACCCAGTGGTACCAATTAAGTATTGCAGGACAAAACAGTGAAATGAATATTACAAATTAAAATATATGTTTGTTGTTAATATAAACGCCTTATGTCTACATAGTAATAGAGACGTGTTGCAACAGCATACAACAACATAGAAAAGGGTGGATATAATGCAACTTAAACTTTCTTGCCAAGCATCATTAAATAACATCATAAGTGACAGGAAGAAGAGAAGTTCAAAAAGTTTAATCAGCTCTTTACCAATGAGATGATATTTCAGTTCACTGTGCTTTTATAGTAATGCTGGTCCTATATTTCAGTAAATGAATATGGGTGTCAGACCAGCCTATAATTTCCTCTAATCAGCGTCATTATACCAAGAACTTTTTCTTTCTGTTTCTGATTATGCTACCTGAATAGTTGGATGGATTACCATTATATCTCTATGACAGACATTCTGTGGTGCCCTGACCACCATGAGGCTAACATGTATAGTTTTCTTTACAATTAGTCAACAACCATTGACTGGATCACCGAGAAACCTTGATACATTTAGTTTTTAAATGAATGCATTTCCAAATATAATGTCATTTCCACTGTTATCTTTATACTTGCTGAAGATCACAGTTTGTCAGCAACATGATGGTGAGCATATCAGCATAGCCATGTAGCTTCAGTATTCTTCATCTTGTATGTGGACACATGTTGATTGCATTGGCAATCAAACCTTTAAATGACAAAAAGTCTACAATCGTTTTTTTTGCTTTAATGTGGCAATGATGATGAAAGACAAACTAAGACGTACACACACACACACACACACTACCTAGTTTCTTCAATACTGTTGCAGTAGTGGCAGATATTCTTCAGTGGCATTTCTCTGTCTGACAGTGTAGAAAATTTCATTCATCTGTCCAACTTCTAGCCAACACTGACTTTGTCATCTCTGTGTTTTGAACCTTCCACTCCTCCTTCCATCTTCAGCAGCCTGCTACAGCTGGTGGAGTTTGCCTGTCAATGAAATGTATGAGCCTTTATAAGCGACTGTGATGTGGGATGTGGGATTGTTTTTGTCAAAGACAGCAAATTCTCTGCATTTGTGTCTAAGCTGTGATTTTTTTTGGACACTGGCCTTTAACATCAGGCAAAGAGAAATCTTTTATCTCTCAAACAGTGTCACAGGCTCCCCCGGTCTCTGGGGTTTGGAGCAACTCTCAGCTGCAGAGAGCAGATGTTTGCATGAATTAAATATTTGTTCAGGCTGAAGTGAACCTATAGTATATCAACTGCAAGCCCAACAAAAAGCCCCAACCTGAACTAATGTACACATCATGGACATACTATGTATTATTTATCACCCAGGAAATCATTGCTCTAGGTCACAAGAGACAACTCACAACAAAAAACACAGATTCTTCTTACATTTATCATCTATTTAGAATATGCACGAGAATAGGAAATTGCTTTGGAAATCACTGTCTGCATGCAGCTACAGTATGCAATTAACATTCATGGCAGAGGAAGAGAGAGGATTCAGAGCATCGAAGGAGGTCTCCTGCTGTTCTCGTACATAATTGATAGACCAGAATCTTTAAACTACAGTGCTCTGATTCAAACACACTGGTGTCTGTTAAAGCAGTGCAGTTAGCTGTTGTTAGTAATCTAGCCCACAGACCACAATGAGCTTAGGCCAAGGTCAGGACTTCTAACAGATGCAGAAATCAATAGGTTTGCCTTGTTACTGGATATGTGCCACTAGAAGGAACTCTGCTGTTCTCTGCTGTTTGTGCACATTGGAAAAGTCTGGTGCATGGCAGGAGTATCAGAAATTATATATGCACATCGACATTTAGTCTAATGATGACAAAAATGACAAACACACCATATTTAGATACAACATTTTATTATTATCAGTCTTAAATATGAGCACACACTTTTCATCAAGAAAATACACATGAACCAACAATCCTTTACAACGTGGAGTCATTATACATGATGTCTCCCTCCACTTGTGAACAGTCCAACTGAAGAGAGCTCTGTGAACTTGTAGCCAGGTAAAAGGGCAGAACTGCATTAATGTGAATCCTCCAAAAGAAATCCCATCAGATGATGAGCCTACGTCATGTGTCTGCTATGATAGATCCCCTGGCCGCTGTGACAAAGGCTTGATTTCTCATGTCCAACCACAGTTCACATTTGAAATAGTCATCTCTTCCAGACTGCAGTCCAAATCACACAAATGTCACAACACCTAAAATTAAGAGTACTATCCGGGAGGTGCAACACAAGCTCAGTCATTTGTATTTATATGGTATCAAATTGTCTTTGAAGACTGCACTCTTGTTTTGCACTTGTGAGACAAAGAAAAGTGATATAGCCATGTCCGATACCCCTTCTGCAAATCAATCCATGCTTTAACTGGACCACTGTTTGCAAAGGCTGAGAGAAAGGATGAGCCCTACAGCCCCCTACAGACAGTGGAATTGGTCATATCAACATAAATATGCAGCGCTTCTGCCAAACCATAAGCCTTCATGGGCTGTGATTCAGAATTGGCCGACTGGAGTCAGACAGAAACCGGGAAATGTATGTGTGTTCAGGCCTTTTCAGTTCAGCTTGCAAGCTGAACTGGGAATGGATCAGACATATCTGACTTGTGTATTTCTGACACCATCTCCCTGGGTTGCTGGGTTTTTATCATTATAAGTTTGGCTTGAATGGAACTCACAGTTGCATATGCACTTGCATATCCTTTTTAAAAGTCAAGCTTGGTGGGAATTTGGAGCATTTGCATTTACTCTAATAAGACGGCACAGAGACTGGCTTTTTAACACGGGGAAGAAAGAGCGTGTTGCAGAAGTGCCGACTCTTCATCTCAGAGATGGCAAATTATTTTCAGTATTCAATGTTGCCTATTTGCCATTGACATGAGGTGACGTGTGCTGTGTGTTGCAACATCAGCTTTTTAAACTCCATTCACCTCTGGAAGAGCCCGGCTGCATACACAGGATGCTGCAACGTTCAACAATCTTTGTTAAGCAGTGAAATCTATATACTGTATATGAGATCTGAGGCGATCACACAGCAGCCAATGCATTACAAAACCACCACAAGGGAGTACTGGGGGTAAGCTGATGGCCAAATGATTAGGGTGCCTGTCAAAAGGATGCAGCAGCTCTCTGGTTTTACACCTATCAAGACAAACCATTTATTATGTGTCTCTTCCTTACTTCCCTTACTCTTTTTCTCAATTATTATACAATATTCACAATATATATATTTTTATGGACTTTCCAAAAGAAGAGAGATTGCTCTGCATGTCCGCTCTCCTTACACATTGTGGAACAGCAGGGATTTCAGATCAAGGAAATGAAGATGATACTTTCCTTTTGGCTGCACACAGCTCAGACCAAGGCCAAAACTAGAGGAAATGAGATGAGGCAGGGTTTCCAGCAGTGATCTGACAGGTGCTGACTGCTCTCCGTCGCCACTGAAAAGTCAGAGGACATCATCCTCAGTTTGCAGATCAGACTGCTTTTTGTTTTGCTGCTGCTCCTCTGGCTAAGTGCGTCCCGGTTTGTCCAGGACCACAGATCTCAGTTAATAAACAACATCTATGACTATTAGCGGTGTTCATCTTAATGATACATTTATAATGTTGAATATGCACAGTTTGGGTTTGAAGTCTGTGTTGCTCAGCGCAGTCACAATTCTGAATCGCTGCCACAGTGACCATATGGCAGTGCTATTAGTGAGTGGAATATCGAGTTAAGCCAGTCAACTACACAACCAACTCCACACACATCTAATTAAATGTGAATGTGATAGATATAAATGTGATTTAGAAATGCATAACATGATATATTTTACCAGCACCCCTGTTCATTTGTACAAATCCATTTTCATGTTAAGGAAATCAATTATAAGTTAGCCACGCTTTCCTTAGTCGTGCATGCCCCAAAAAAGTTTTACTTTATTGCATTTCAAAAAAAAAAAAAAATCACAATTACCATGGCCAATACAACAAAAACTGCATAAACACTCTGCTGTCAGCACTGCCCTGCCAAAACCTTTGATGACACTGTCATGACCGTGCACAGAATGCACAGCCACAGCCAGATATACATGACTTTATGTTGGTAATAACTGGACACACTGCTCAGAGGTAGTAAAAAATAAATGTAAAAAATGGCCTAGTTTCTTTACAATATGTGCTTGCCTGTTCTATAAAAGAGATAAATGCATCAAAACAAGAAAAAAAAAGACCATAGTAGAATTTGTAACGTTTGTGAACACTCATTTTCGACTGACGTTGAAGTGATGACACTGTGATTGTTTGCGCCTCCAATAAGCAGCTACTTCACACAAAGCCATCTCCAGCTCAGATCCCTCTGGGTGTGGTCGGACTCCAGTCGTCTTAAGTGTGGTTAATAGTTGAGGTTGTGACAAAATGAGATGTGAGAGCAGCCATCCCTCATGCCAGGACGCAGTAATTACCATGTCATATCCAAACATCAGCGTGCTGGAGATGACTGATAGTCTGCACTGTCTGTCCCTCTCTGTCTCGTGTGGGAGAATAACCTGTGATTAGCCTGTCAGCTTCAGTTTATAATTACCCCGATCAATTCCACTGATGGCCCGCGCTGCTTCATGCCTTTTTAATTTGGATATTGGCTCTTTGTTTCCTCATCAGTAAGCACAAACCTCGTTATCCTTGTGAACTATAAAGAAAAAAGTGACGTGCACATTGATGATGGACTAAGACGTCGCCAGAGCTGAAGCAATCCAAGGAAATAAGATCTGACTGCTCTCTAAAAGAGGACGAGGTGAGTGTGAACACAACAGAGATAACTGGTTGTGTTGGGCTTGCTCAGTGTTGACAGAGCTGAGAGGGGAACTAAGTGCTGTCTGACAGCTGATGTCAATCACTTCCCAATAGGATACTGTCTGAAATTCCTGCTGTCCTGATGTGATGGTTGCATATAAGACCAGACAAAATAAGAGTCCGAGGTTTGATTGTTAACATTCTGTAATCATCTGAACACAGAGTTGTTTCATCATCATGTAACGCAGGACCTCTGATCAATCCTTTTTTCTTTTCAATAACAGGTGGAAATGCCACGTTCAGGGGGTGACATGACTGAAATACTGTACATTATGGTTAAAAGGTATCAGGTTTACCAGATCGGAACATGTTAAAACTGTTGTTCATGAAAAGACAATACCACGGAACATTGAGTTCATGTTTTTTGTTTGGTGCTGGGACAAGAAGACAGATATGTGTGATGTATAAATGTCTTAAGTCTTTGGGTAATTAGGGTCCAAATGCATGCAGAGGGTTTATTTTCTGTTACTGAGTGGTTGTCTAACCTTCCACTGCTGGTTTGGAACATGAACAGGAACATCTTCTCAGATACTTGAAATTGCATGATGGTTAAACAAATAGCAACAGCATTAGTAAATCTGCATTACTTAAGTCAGACACTGACTCCAAAGTAAACTCTTCCTCCATTTTTAACTACTGAATTCTAACATAAGCTTGACACCATTATTGTGTACAACTGTAACAAAATAAAAATACAACAAAGACATTAACCTACAATAATCATCCTAAATAATTACACCTTTATATTTTCCCTTCTCAAATATTTTAAAACTAAACAGAAAAATAAAATGCAAATATTAGCATGTCACAATTGCAAATAAACCACTACAATGTTGAGAACAAAAAGTCTTGAAGGTCAAAAACAATTCTGTTTTTACAACCAGACCAAATGATAATTACTGTACATTATTAAAAATGATAATAATAGGCGTTCAGCATAAGGGTAGGCTCTCTTCCTTCAGTTTTATTGTTTCACCTGTGACTTTGAGGTTTTTAACACTGACCTCTCATGCTTGCTGTAAATTTGCCTGGAGTTGAATGGAGATGAATATGCAGTGCTGTTAAAAATTAATTACATTTGAATAAGAGAAGCCTCATTTTTTAAAAAAAATCCAGAGAATCGAGACAGTCCAGAATAATATAATATAGAGTGGATTACCAAACACAATTCAGTTCAGATGTGAAGCATTTGTTACATCTTTAAAACTAAAAAAAGCAAAAAAAAAAAAAAAACCAAACAAACAAACAAACAAAAACTATGACAAAAAAATATGGTATTTACTTATCTATGTATCAACATCATTACAGAGCCTGGTACTTCATGCACTCACTGTGCATCAGTTTATGGTTCTGGCTGAAAGAAAACATACACATATACACGCACACACACGTGCATACAAACATACGCATGGAACACACACACGCACATGCACACACATACACACACACACACACACACACACACATACACACATTTACGTTCAAAGCCAATCCTCTTCAAAATCTGAGCAGGAACGGCAGAAAGACAATGAAGAGAAGCCAGGTGTGTGAGTGCACTCCCATTGCACCGCCACTGCCGTCCTGAACTGCTCTCGGTCCTGACAGGACAGAAGCAGAAGCAAGAAGAGAAAAGTATCACCACAGAGCACTGTTTTTCTTCCCCCTTAAGTTACTCCAACTGGAAGCAAATGATTAATACCCATCCTGCATTGCTGTAATTTAAACTATGATGCAGAAGGATGTAGTATTGACAAGAGAAGGTGACTTTTGAATATAATCTGGGAGGTCATTTATTCTTATTAATTGTAGGGTAACCGATGGAACAAACTAGTTAAGTTAAATGTCTAGAACCCAGTGTTCGGATTACCGTAAATTCCGGACTATAAGCCGCTACTTTTTTCCCACACTTTGAACACTGCGGCTTATAATACGGTGCGGCTAATACATGTTTTTTTCATGGGGCGATACACTCATTGTGCCATTGTGCATACATTATGCCACCAGATGTCGCTATAACACCACGCTAAACTAAGAGTTTATTATGGTGAATTGCCTTTTGTCCCTCTTGTCCCTCTTGACACACCGTAGGGGTTGAGACCCCCACCTTCCCCCGCCGGCCGGCCGGCCATTTTACATAAGTAAACACAGCTGTGGAGGTGCCGGCACTCTGCAGCGCTGAGAGCGCTTCACAGTCAAACTGATACGTTTGATGAAGCGGTTTACATTTAGTTGTGTCCCATTTCAGGGTTTTACATGCAGAGAGACAGAGCGAGCGCTCAGCAACTCTTCCAGTGTGACGTCTGTACGTATTTACGGGGCAAACCGCTTAATCCGAAACAAGGAAGTTCACGGGAGATGTGTCTTAACTACGAAAACGACGTAATTCGCCACCGACGTAATTAGAGGACCCCCTGTATCTCATACAACGGGGGACACCTGCGGCTTAAAATCCAGTGCGGCCTATAGAAGTACAAAATTGTTTTTCTTTCTAAAATTGGGGCGTGCGGCGTATAATCAGGTGCGCTCTGTAGTCCGGAATTTACGGTAATTCCTTTGGTTAACTTGTTTAATGTTCAAGCAACAGTTCAATAACATCGTAACTGACTATGTGATACAGATAAGATGAACTCATTCTACAGCACAATAGAGCCAACAGCTTGACATGGAGTACATCAAGGTTCAAATATACTGCAGGTCCTCCCTTTTTCCTGGTAGGTTACTGACTTCATCAATAGCTCACACTGCTTTCCATGTGTAGCAGAATCTGTCAACTGTTAATGTGAGATTCAGATATCATAAGTGGATAACCCATCTGGTTTTCTAGTCTGATTTATTCTTCCCGATTTGTTGTTACCAAGGAGATGATTTCTGCTACACTCATTAATTTACTGACAAAAATCTGTGAATTCTTGTTTTCTCTTTATCCAGGCCACTGTAAAAGGTAGCAGGAGGAGAATGACACTTCAATTGGTCTGCAATATCAAATACTTAAGGGTGAACCTTGGTTGGGACATATTGCTTAAGGAAGAAAGTCTCTCTGTTACAGGGAATGTCTCAATACTGAGAACTGGCCTAAAACCCCACAGGATTTTCTTCAAATTATGCTTTGTCTTGTAGGTTTTGTTTGACCATGGTAATTGAGTCAGCAAGTACTATATTTGCAACTGTCTCAATATATAAAATTATATTTTATGTATGACGTGTATTGAAAATTAACGTATGTGCAGTATATAGAAACTATTTTTTCCAATGCACATGAAAGAAAGAAAGAAAGAAAGAAAGAAAGAAAGAAAGAAAGAGAAGACAGAAATGTATTCATATGGGTAAAATTCAAATTAAATGCTGTGCTATGTCCCAAATAAAACAAATGTACCTGGTTCTTTGTACTTAAACAACATACTGAAAACAAGTGCTATAACATATTTGTCTCATATTTTAAGAAACATATCTCAATTTAAAGTAAATGCAAGCCTCAGACTCATTATTTTCTATTAAAATTCAACCTTTATCTTTGCTAGTTAATGCACCTATCAAAAAGATGCACAGTGTTTGTAAGTGCAATATGCAACAGCAAAAATGTAACATTTTCATCATACTCTTTTCAGGGATGAGGCAAGTTCCTTGTCAATGAATGCATTGTATGAGGATTGAGGACAATTTTTAATTTTTTTTTTTTACTTTGAAGCTTCTCGCACAATGAGCACTCATTTCCTTTGGCTTCCCACAAGTTCACCACAGTTTCCTTTGGGGCATCTATCCAATTACCCAGTCACAGTGGATTATCCCTAATCCTGCATATGGCTAATTAGAATAATGACGTTCCCCCACAGTTGAAATCAAAGCCATTAATACACTTCTGTTTTGTTAATGATGTAAGGTTGCTTACTAGATGCAACCAGAACTTACAAGGACACATTAAATGACAAGATTAGGAAGGTGTTTGCTCTGTAGGTTTTAAAGCCAGTTAAAAAAAACACTCACCACAATAATCTATGGCACAAATCTGCATTCTACTACAGTCTATAATCTATACAAGAAACAGTTTGGCCTGTAAAGAGTTTCCTCAGCTCTCTGTCTTTCCTTTTCCTGTTTCATTTTCAACATGGACAAATAAAATACAACACACACAAACAGTCACACAAGCACAAATAGCAAAAATGATAAAGGCGATAAATACTTACATTGTAAAAAGAGCATGCAAATTTCAACATGAAGCCAGTGTCACATTGTGAGGCAGTTAGGTTTGCATAGAACAGAGATGAAACACGATTAGGGCAACAAACAGGCTACAGTGACCATTTTCACAAATGTACCTATATATATATATATATATATATATATATATATGCATATAGATATAGATATGCGCACACCAGTGCGACTAGAAAGAAACACAGAGTCATTCCAGCAGTACATTCTGATACGAGCCAAGCAATGATTTCTTGTTGAATACAGAAGAAACAATACAGTGAAAGTGCATCGGGACTTCCGGTTTGTGAAAATGGTCATGTTTGTCACATCTCAGCATGCAGTTAATACTTAAGATCAGGTGAGAGCTAAAGTGCATGCTGCTGCAGAATACTAACCTTGCAATAGCGTTGAGCTAGTGGGTTCAATTACCACTACACCAGGGGAACAAATGAGACAGAGCAACATGTCGGAAACAGAGCAACACATCACTGACAGCACTGGTATAAAGCATGGACATTATTGCTGCTGAATGGACTTTTACATTGTGGCTGCACAGTTACACATTGAGGGTTCAAATGGATAATTGTGCCAACAGCCATTCATCAAATTTCAGGTAGTTTTACTGGTTCAGTTTCAAAACTGTAACACAACATTATTTTAATCCTCACTCAGGCACTGATAAAGTGATCATCTGCAAGATTCTATTGCAATGCTGGTTATGATCTGGTTGTATGGTGTGAAACAAGGCCTATATATATATATATATAATGTTTGAATGAGCTGTGAGAACAAAGTGAAAAAGTCAAAGCCTCTGCAACTGAGATGGAGAGATGACTTTTTCTCGCTTTTTTTGATTCGTTTTTTTCTCACAGGCCTTGTTGCTCCTCTCTTTCCAACAAGTAATAGTTTAAGACAGTTTTAAAAAATAGATTTTTTTGTTTTAGTTTAAGATGGAAACAGAATTCTAAACTATTATATCTGGCAAAAAAAAAAACTCCTGAAAATGAGCTTGGTGAACTGGAATGGAATCTGGGATAGAACTGTTGTTACTCACTGCCAGTTAATGCCTAATGTATTTCATGTGCGTGCGACTGTGTGTAATGACTGCACAGCTGTACTTGCTGCTTTAATACAAGTGTTTGATTTTTTCTTTTCTTATCTACATGTGGCAGAAGAAGGAAATAATCTAGGTCAGCCAAAGCTTTAAATCAGAGTACAGCATCACGTTCCCTTCAAAAATCTATGGTTTGAAGTGAAGGAACTGTTGAAGGTGTCATAATAATTTCAGATTTTTCTTCCACCTCTGTATAATTAATTTGATACAATGCTTTATTTACAGAAACAGTGAAGAGTGATCCAAACACAGATACGAGAAGCATCTTAGCTATGGCTCCCTGTCTGTTGTATTCACATGCAACAGGTGAAGGGGGATGTACTCACCGTACAGAAGGAAGCTGGTGTTTGAGCTGCCAAGTTTGTTGATGGCAACGCAGGTGTAGTTGCCATAGTCGCCGTCAGACACATTGAAAAACGTCAGCTTTGACAGTGATGCAGTATTCACAATCTCCAAGCCGTCAAAGCCATTGAAGATCCTGGATAGGAAAAAAAAAAATCCACATGACAAACAGCAATGCAAGTAACCATGTCAGATATCTGCCTTTTCCTCTCATTTGTTTGTCTTATCATGTCAGGCAGCTAATCAATGATCATCAATACCTGATCGGCAAGCACACACACTCTCTCTCACATACACGCACATCATAAAACACACACATTACCTTCTGTCATCTTTATACCACTCAAAGTCTGCCTCGGGCACCGCGTCAGCCTCGCACTCCAGCACTCCTCTCTGGCCCAGGGTCACTCCGACATCTCTGCCCTCTGACACAGTCGGAGCATCTACACACATGAGCACTGTGATCAGGACTACAAAGCAGCGCGAGCTGAGGAAGTGAGGGGCAGTGTCACGGCATTTCCTTCCCCTCAGCAACCACTTTGATTCACAGCTGTGATCTGCACGGCGGCCATGTGTCGAGAGGAGTTCTGAGGTCAGATTATGTACTACATGTATTACGCTAGTGAGGGCGCGCGATGTCAGCGTATGATGAGATGGAAGAATCTGCCCAGGTTTTAATGTGATGCAATCATCTCCTGCAGCAAAGATGCTGAAGCTTATTAAACAGATTTGTTTGCCTCGGGGTTAAAACACATACTTGAGATATGTGCTCTCACATTTTGTCTAGGACCCTGAAGGTCTGAGATTGCTGTCATCAAACTCTGTTTTGTAAGGGCTGCACCTAAAATCATTACAGATTTACAAATGCAACAATTATGTCATCAAAAATAACATAACTAATGATCTATATTACCAAAATTGTGTTTTTATCAAATATTTTCTTATTTTACTGTGAACTGGGAAATAATATAACATTGTTTTTTTTAAGTTTAATGAATTAAGAGGCTGAGTGGCTGGAAACTGCGAACTTTGTTATTTGACTATAAAAAGGTCATTGCGTTAAATCATGTTGATGGGCAGATAACTATACTAATGGCTGCTGGTGTACAACATTTGTCTTGAATTCTGCAGTGGACTCACAGTTGACGGTGATGTCTACTGTCTGAACATCTGCGTCGATGTCGTTGACAGCTGTGCATTCGTACGTCCCGGCTCTCTGCCTGGAGATGGATGGGATTTCCAGGTACTCGTCATCCGACGCCAGGTCCCCTGTGACAGATCACATGCACAGTGTGGGAGCGAGAGAGGAGATGGTCATTCAGCGTTAATGCCATGACTCAACAGCTGTGGCCTTGATTGATGCTCTCTTGCACACACACACACACACACACACAAACACACTGCGTGACCTCTGAGAAAGTCATTGTCACACTGGTGCATAAGAGAGGGAGGAGGAAGGTGTTGATTATGGACATTTGCCATAATTATAAATGTGTGATTGTTGCCAGTGCAGCAATCTAACGTCAGTCTTTTAGTTTGTCTATACATTTTTGACCCAGTGCTAGTCTTACACTATCGCAGTTAAAAACATGGTTCCAGATTTAAAATGCCGCAAACCGTTTAACAATTTTGTATATATATTTTTTACAACGTTTTACGGAACGGTTTCCAAAGGGAATTGATTCAAGCATGAATAACAGCGCAACAGAGATAGTATGTTTTTGTACTGGCAACAACCGCACAATTATTTTGGCAGTGAAAAAAGGTGTATTTTTGGTGCTAACCAAACAGAGGGAGAAGTGATCGTCAGTGATCTTGAACAACAACAGCATGTGCGACAGATCCTCTTGCAGCAACCTGATGTGGGATGTCAGGTGAATTTCACACAGCCATTTGTGTCAAACCCTGCACCACTAAATATCATGACACGTTCCCAACTCTGTCTGTCTGCGATGCACCTCTCTCTTGTTTCTTTCAACATGTACAAAGCGGAGCTCTTGAGCTTGCTGACATGTTTTCGGAGGACGTTACAGCACTTGGTGATTAGAGCTTTGTTCTGCCCCTGCTCATTATCACTCGTCTGTCAGAACTTTCCAACTCTTGTCTTTCTTTTTGTGCGTCTCGCAAGCCTGGTCTACAACAGAGATACAGAGGATATGAGTGTGTGTGTGTGTGTGTGTGTGGGAAGGAGGGGGGGTAAACGGCAACCCGTCTTCTTGTTCTTCTATCAATCTGACACACTTGACAACTAATACAGCAGCTCAACATAAGGAACAAAGGACATAATTGGCTTCAAGCCTCTTCCCAAGACGCTTGTAGGTGACAGTAATAAATCGGAGGCAGATTCACTTTGTTGGGTTTAGGCACATTACTGACTTGCACCTGGGAAGGTTATTATGGAGAGAAGTATCAGGAGGACTCATAGAGGTGTGCACATTCCACTCGCTTTGTGGCTCACTCTCCGGAGAGGAAGCATTTTGCCAATAGAGACCACGGTGTCAATTAAAGCCCCACTGTAATCCTCTGAGGAGAGTTAATCAAGTCAAGGCTGCCAGCTGAGGCCCATTCTGAAAGTGCTCACATCAAGCGGCAGTTTTATGGCTGGTAGCAGCATAAGCAGCTGTCCTCCAGACTGACATGTGAAATCAATGTTTCTCCATAATTCATGGAGGAAACACACACACACACACACACATACACACACAAACAGACAACGGCTGTACAAAGCTTAAAGACTCCTCACACATGTCCGATATGCGTGGATCTAAATAAGATAATCATGTCACCTTCTGTCATAGCGATGCCACAGTAACAACAACAAAATATAACAACATATCGTCTAATTATCGATTTTGTGTGCTCGCCCACTGTGAACGTCACTTCACATTCTTCTGCTGCATCCTAATTGTGTTAATAACCAATGTTTGCATTGATCAGCAATTAGAAGGGAGGGACAAAAAAAATCACAATTCAGCTTATATGATGACATACAAATTGTTGGTAATCATCACAATGATTCACCCACATCTACGTCTCATCAACATCACAGCATTAATGTAGTGTTTTTGTTGATAATTCTTGTTAAGGTATTTCACATAAGTAAAGTGATGAATTGTTATCACGCTGTTGGTCTGTCCTCTCCCAGTCACATACAGTAGCTACGCAGCTTCATGTGCTGCTGAAGCATGAAAACAAAACTATGAGCCACACATGTTTGTGTTTACCAGAGAGAGTGGAGAGAAGAGTTCACAGGAGACTTCAGTAACCACTGGCCAACACTACCCAGGCTCTAAGCAACACACAGAGAACTCCTCATTACAGCAATCTACCAGCATGATGGGCATGTGTTCACAGAGAACAAGAAAACAGATAACAGCATGGTTATTTTACAGTTTCTTCAGTTTTCCACGCAGGGGGGAAGTATTTTCCCAAACTCCACAAGTGGAGGTGGAGGCTTGAGGTCCACTTTGTTTCCAAGTCTCTGTAGGTGACAACGGCCGACTTTGTGAGCAAGTCATTAGTCAGATAGCACCGTGTCCTGCACGGCCATCAAAGGGACATGGCAGGAGACTGGGGAGACCTCACAGGAGAAGGGAGTCCGGAGGAGAATGCAAAGAGAGACTAGAAATCTCCGGAGGAGCCCGAGGAAGAATATGTATCCTCTGTGTGTGTGTGTGTGTGTGTGTGTGTATGTTCTCCTCAAACTCAGGAACAAAGAAGAAAATGGGGAAGAAAATAAAAAAAAACAGAGCAGTAGTGTGTGCAGGGAAAAAGGACAGTCTTTGGAGTGGGGTAAAAAAAGACAGGAGAACAGATGCTTGAGGGATGTATGGGTTTAAGGAGAGGGAGCGATGGGATGTGGTGAGAAAGGATTTAAATCAATGACTCTAAACACGGGGAGAGAAAGAGATCGAAGTGTTGCTAACAGACGGACATGAAAACACACATACATGTGGGAGTGGGAGTGGAAATGCTGCCACTGTTGTCATGAGGAGAGAGCAGGCAGGGTGAAGCATGTTGAAAGAGGACAGATAGTGAGAACTTCTTTAAAAAGTGTGTGAGAAGACAGCCATGATGAAGGGCAGCCACTGATTGCTGCATCTGTGCCTGTGCTTCTGCAGCTGTGCAAAGGGAAATATATTGATAATCACTTTTACACTGATTATTACCCTTCGGCATATGGAATTCCTTAATGTGCACGGCTGCGTTTGATGCATCTTCCCTTATGAAGGGAACAAACATAAAAAACGAATCAAAGCGACACTGTGGCTCAGGGTTCTACATGTTCTCTACTCCTGCTGAAGAGGTTTGCCAGCAAACAGAATGTGTTGTGACAGAGCAGCTTAGAGTTGACCCATAAATAGCATGCATACTTACAGGCATACAAAGGAATGTTAAATCCACAGCTGCTACTTCCAGTATCTCCCAGGCCACATGTCTTTTGTATCTAGGTTGCATTATAGAGGAAGCAGTCGTGGATGAGAATCCAGTGGTTGAGCTCCAGACAAATGTAAAGTTGAATCTACATCTATAAATCTGAAAGGACCTTGACAACACAACATGTTTAGTTGATTCAGTTAAAATGGAGTAAAACTGGTCAATAAGTAAGCGGAGACGCTGCTGTGATTAAAAAACAAAAACTGAAAGTTGTATTTGTATAAATACCATGATTACAGACACAACTTTCAGTTATGATGATTAGGGCACCAGGCACCTTAATCTGCCCCCTAACATCACAGCACTTAAAAGAATAATTTAAAAACAAAAAGGTCTACTGTTGTCCATATCTTTTATTATGTGACATAACAATGGCCAGTCATTTTCCAAGTCAATAATATTACTGTAAAGTAGAGATGTCCGATATTATTCAAATTTAATATTGGAAATATTGGTATCGGCTTTCACTTTTTTAATGACACAACGTTTACACAACATGCACATTATTATACATCAAACTCTTCAGCGACTTCTCCTCTAACTCAAAATGTCAACATATGAGAGATGTGATGTATAGTGTTTGATATATTTTTGTTCTGTTTTGTTTACTTTTGTTTGTTTACCTGAAGTTATTTAGTTTTTTTTCGGGAGACCCCGCATATATCGGTATCGGTTGATATTGGTATCGGAATTTAACAGTTGGACAATATCGGTATATTGGATATCGGTAAAAAAGCCAACATCAAACATCCCTACTATAAAGTAATATACTAATATAGTATAGTATTATATAGTATAATCCCATTATTTAGCCTACTCCCCAAAATATATGAGATGTCAATTCTCAAATGACTGTATACTACAGGGACAGGCTCAGGTCTGTATGACTGTGTGTGGACTGAAGCTATCATGTAGAGGCTTTAATTAAATATTCTGATCATGAAGTGCTATGGTGGTGATGCGTCAGTGTTTTGAAGCTTCTTGATAAAAACAACTCAATGATAAAACAGATGACATGTTTACGACAGATCTTTTTTTCTCTCTGTGTAAGGTAATGTCTTCAATTTAACTTGATGACTGTAATGGGAGAAAGTGAGGGCAACATTATTAATCATCTTAAAATGGAGGTCATATATTTCATCATATGTCTAATTTACAGGCCTATAAATATATTTTATTTATCCAGTAGCCAGGAATGAGATTAGGTTGTGGATGTGTCCTGGGCCAGGACATTTAGCAGGTGTGAAGGTGTGCGTGATATTAAAACACACCAAACACAGAAGCATGAGTCTGTGTTTATGTATCGATGGAAAAGCTAGACTCAGAATGATTGGACAAATAAAGACCATTTATGTAAAAAGACCGTGAACCAAATTCTATGAGAGATGACACAACAACTCAGCCAAATTACAGAAACATGCACACAGCCTGTCCACTTATCTACAGATAAGTAGATCACTTATAATACTACCAAGGGCTGTGGACTTAACGACATATTTTTTCTCATTTTATTAGTGTGTTACTGGAGTGAAGAACTAATCATCCAGCAGTTCTGCAGTAGAGAGGACAGGCAATGACATATAACAAGGAAGTGAGATTCTCTTTTGGAGCAGTTTGTTGGTTAGTGTGGAGTGTGAGTCTGTAATGCTGCTCAAGAGCATGAACAGTATAAGTGAGACATTACAGTGTGTTATAAAAAACAAACCTACATGGAAATTGTATATATCATGGAGCATGGCAACTCTAACCACAAGAACGAAACATAAAAAGCCCATAAAAATAGCATCTACACATTTGTTAAATAAAAATTTTATAATTAGTAAAATCTAGAGCTGTAACGAATAGAATTATAAAGTTATCTTCTCTGCAGTAAGAAAGCTTTTAATAAAGTTACCTCCTAAACTTCAACTTCAAATTAAGCCTTCCTAGATAAGGCGTGTGCAAATCTAAAAAAAAAAAAAAACATGGCACCTCATAACCATAATGCACCGGGGCGTCATCGGCCGACCACCTGGGCTGACAGACTTTGCAGTCAGGCTGTGCGGTCTGTGCAAGATAGCGCGGATAACTTCTGATCCGCCGCAAGCCCCCTAAAGCCATCTATCTATCAAAGGTGAGGGGGAGCTGGGTCACGGCTGTGTGAGAGCCCCTGCCTCAGCCTGAAATCATCAATCTTCACTCTCACACACACACACACACACACACACACACACACTGATCTTTATTTATTTATTTCACTCTTTTTAACACCCCAGAGTGCTTGCAATAGCTGGGCCCACACTGAATGGCCCCAGGCTGGAGCCGAGTTGCTCTGCAGCAGGGAGATACTGGAACATAAGTTTGGACTTCAGCGAGTTCTGGGACATTTTCTGCTCTCTCCGTCTCCGGGTCCGGACGACAACTGTGCAGTATGCCACTGTATATTCTTATTCTTATTCTTATTCTTATTCTTATTCTTATTCTTATTCTTATTCTTATTCTTATTCTTATTCTTATTCTTATTCTTATTCTTATTCTTAGAAAAAAGACTGAATCACTTTTTTATTTTTATCAAACAGGAAAAAAAAATCGAATCAAAAAGGCAGCTTCTTGAGCTAACACTTGTATTTACATTTTTCATCTAACACCGAACTCAAAGCCAATAGACCTCCCGAAATTGAAGTTTTGTTGGTGCCTGCAAAAAATACAGATAAAATGGATAAATAAACATTAGCAACCAGTCACTGCATCCATTCGGGTCCTGAAGAGCATAGAGATGAGCCTGCAATAGAGGATTGGGCTGCTGCACTGAGAATTGTTTTACATAAAGATTCTCAATCAGTGTGCTGTTGCACAAAAGACTTGGTGGAAGTGTTGATATGCGCTGAGGAGACACACACTCTCCCACAGCTCCACTATCTCCCAGCTCTCTCCCAGTGCACACATGCACGCCACAGATCAGGGTCTGTGATATGAGCTGCCTGTGTAAGAGATTAGTTTTAAGGCCTTTGTTTTATTTGGACAGCACACCATGACAAAACATGAAAGATGCTGGTGAGAGGGTGTGTGTGTGTGCGTGTGTGTGTGTTTGTGTGTGTGTGAGAGAGAGAGAGAGCGAGAGAGCGAAACTAATTTAAACCACTAATGTCACAAATAGATGGTGGGCACCCTGAGGTGCGAAGTCAACATGGCACCCTCCATAAATGCTGCTCATAGTCCCCCCCCCCCCTCCCGCCCCCCCTTCATGACAGCTAAATTATATTATTCGTTTGAAAATATGCATGCTTTGTAAATATACGGTCACTCCTTTACATGCGTTAACATATAGAGGTGTGAGGAAACTATAACCACATTTCAGCGGACTACGATGAACTGAAATAACCTTTATCATTTGGCCCTTGGATGACTCAGCTTCCTCTGTCCCACATCAAAATGTATTTATAGGCAATTATAACAGACTGCACCTTTATGAGGTCTGAGGAGAAAACAGCTCTGTTGATCACATCAGAGCAGGAAGTTAAGGCAGCAATGAAACGAGCTGTTGGATCCAGTTAATGAGATTTCACAGCAATGGTTCCCAGAGATAGCGAGCGATTCAGTCCCACGCCTCAGACAGACGCATCACCCCAGGCCCAGGGCACTGGCCCAGCAATCAACTCTGTCAGCCTCTCTCTCCACCATCTCTCTCCACAACAATACACTCTGCACCTCATTAACACTAAAAATTACACGACTATTGATTGACTGGTCAGGAGCTAAAAGCTAATGACAGAGCTCACCTAATTAGATATTGTTTTACTTTCTCACACTTTTCATATAGTCATTAACCTTTACCATTTAACCTTGCTGCTACTGAAATTCATATTCCAGTATATCTCATTTCCCCTGTACTGCATGATCATACGTGTCGTCAAATGATTTCATAATAATATGAAACTGCATAAACCACACTGTCATTACATTTCTGTGTAATGTTAATTTGAAAAGCTGTGAAAATCCCACTGACAGCAATAAAACAGGAAGTGGATCCACTCGACCAGCAGGTCACTGAAATCAGTGACCTACTTCTCAGATCTCTGATTAGGTCCTTGAGGAATACCAGTCTAAGTCAGAGTTTAGTCCACCTCCTGCCTACACAGAGGAAGTATTGGTGGTGAAAATGGACATATAGTTAACGTATAAGGACAGAATAATTGCCATAAACAAGGCTTGAGTGTTTACTAAAAATGCCTTTATAGAGTGCAGGGTGATTTTTAATACAGGGATAATAATGCACACTATTGGGCAGTCATTTCGCAAAGATGCCACAGTTTTGTACTTATTTGAACACACAAAATTTGTGTGTTCAATATGACACAAACAGAAAGAACCTAAATCATGGCAACTCACTCATCTGTATATACCTGACCAAACCATGTCAGTGGCCAAGCAAATCAGTATGGGTAATGGTAAATTAAATGCTTTCATTCGGAGCTTTTGTCTATCAATGAATCATCTCATTTCCATACTGCCAGCACAGCGGTCAGGGGCAGTTCGGTGTTCAGTTTCTTGCCCAAGGACTCTCCGACATTCACACTAGACGAGCTGGGAACCACTGACCCCTGATTAGTGGATGACCTGCTATATACCTCCTGAGCCACAGCCGCCTCAAGAAAGACTGAGAAGAGTAAAAAATCACTCTGGTCAGAAGACAGCGGCTGGATAGACAGTTCGTTAATGTGATCCAGGATGTGACAAAGCTAAAACAATGCAGTCACACACAAAGTTAAAGCTGTGCACTTAGAACTCATTTCCCAAGAAGGGTAAGGTTGTGGGGGTGTCCTCAGTCGGCGTGACTGAGGAGTGACTCCCTGCTGGGGAGCCATCTTCCAATCTACTCATCAGACCTTGCTATCAGCAGCTGGACGAGTATACAAGAAAATGCAATGATGACAAATCCCCATTAGGCGATACACAAGAAGAATGAATAACCTATCACACCCTCACACTAACGAAGATCAGAGCAATAGACCAGTTCAACTCCAGCAGAAGTAGCTAGAGGAAAAACAGGACAATAAAGCATTTGGAGCTACAGAAAACTCATGTAATAACTGACATGATCTCTGGACGCAACCGTGAGTCCACTGGAGGCAGCAGCAGTCACATTTGTTCATAACGAATAAAGAGAGCGTTGTCACTGAACCCGTCCAGCAGGGGCTGGGGAGGGATCTGTAGAAAACATGGTTACTAATTAGCCTCTCCTTTTGAAGTTTGCCCTTCAAAACAGTGCACACATATGGGAATTTGAAATCATCACAAGTACTGGAGGAAAAACTAGGTCACACCACTTCACCTCCCCTGAACATCTTTCTGGATCGGCTATGAAATATGGCAACGTTTTCACGTAGTGACAGGGCAATGAGCAGGTGTCTTCTACATATTTTCATGCTGCAAACCCAGTGCTGAAGAGCCACAGTCTTGTGGGAGAAGCAGTGGTTAGCAGACTAACTATTCCAGACTGAATTCCAGGACAATGCACAGGAATAGTGTGCATCGTCCTGGAATTGTTTCTTGCAGGTTGTTTCTTTTGGGGCCAGAGAAAGAAGCGATATGAATCAGCATACAGGATGTAGGTTACTGAGAGGACGCAAGGTCCATTTCCATCCAGAATTTGCAAGGTCATAAAACGGATCTATTTTGTACTATTCTCTATCATTAAAGTCAGTCCTGTTAATTAAACAGTTTGATGAATTGATGCCTAAACACACACATTTCTGTCACAGGAAATGACACATATCCAACTTAAATATGTGTCATTTCGAATTTACAATGCCAGATGTCTCTTGGAGTGGAAGATAATACACACACTGACTGACAATCAGAGGAGCATCTGATTGATTACGATGCATGAACAGTACATTTCTTGTAATATGCATCTTGAATTTGATTTTCCTCTGTTTCCCACTATTTGAGCACTATTTGCACTGGGTAGGTTGTATGACACATGGACGTGTTGGTCTCTAGTAAATGTAGCATCCAGCAGGTGTTTATTTCCACCATGGACAGAGGTGAACAACTCATTCATTAAACATTCCGCAACAACTGCCTCGCTGGTGTCAGTTACTGTAGGTGTGAAAGTCCCAGGACTTTTCACTCCTTAACCCAGAGAGTAAGACGTGTCACTGATGGCTGCCCTCATTTCCTTAAACAAATAAAAGAACACAAATGACGACAGCTTCTCCATCCCCCTTCACACGGCTGATGTAGTAATATATGCACCAGTCTGTCTCTTCCCAGTATGTATCTCAAACAGATGGCAGGTCGGTCACACTCCTGTCACATTAACACTTCAATTCCCTGCTTCAATCAAAAGGCGAGCGCAGATGAAAGCCCAAAAGCTCTAGCTTTTAAATGCAGTTTATTATAAACACAGGCATAATGCCTCATTTAGACAAACTCTGACACACAAGTACATAAATAGCAACTTGGTTCCTTTATCGCTCTGCAGAAAATAATGATAGACGGAATCCTCTGAGCGCATTCAATGCAACGAACCTAGTTTTGGCCTCACTTGGTGTAGACGCGCTCCACCGTGCAAAATGCTCCACTCAAAGCGTGGATGTCCTCTGCATTAATCCTGTCATTCAAAGAGCCTTCACAACATTTACATCCATCCAATTATCCTAATTAATTAGGTCCAATTACAACGAGGCCGGTTTATTTTCCTGTGAACAATCACGTTGTAATGACGATGTGGAAACAGGTAATGATGGGTGGTAAGCGAAGCGAGAAATCCATCAGGTCAAACAAAGACAAAGATAGGCTGATAAACACGGAGGGTATGAGAGGAGAAAGAGGCAGAGAAAGGTCGCTGAGGGAAATCAAACAGGAAATGTGATACACTCGAGGGGAAACTACATGACTAACGAGTAATGTATGTTACCTGAGGAGGAGATGAGTTTCCAGCTGATGGAAGGCTCTGGCTTTCCACTGGCTTGGCACATGAGGGTCACGTTGGATCCTTCATTTACCACGATATCTCTTGACAGGTTGATAATTTTGGGTGGCACTGTGGGAGGAAATGAAAGACAAATATGCGTGATTGTTTTGCAACAAACATTGAAGACACAGAAATGTAACAAGAGTCAGGTCTTCCTTGCGTCTGTTACATGAACACAATTACTCCTCTTGTACTAGGAGAGGAAATGAGGGTTGGAAATGATTCATATCAGAGCTTCATCTGAGAGCACATCCATGTGTTGGCTTTAAAAAACAAGGTGTGGTCAGGATGATATTAACCAGAGGAGAAACTGGTCTGATGTCAGTGGTGCAAGATTTCTGCATTATTTCAAGGCTCATTACTATGAATATGCACCTGCATAAGAGTTTTCTATCAAATATGCATTTGGACACAAACCAAATGCATTTGATATGTGAGTCTGCCTGGTTGAAATACATTACTCAATATAAACTGAGACACTTTGGGGGATTTGAATTGCTGATTTCACATTCACATTTCATCATTTATGTTACAATGATGCAGCAGTTTTCGTACACCCCCCCTGCACACAGACACGCGCGCACGCACACACACACACGCACACACACACAGTTTCTGATGAATGATACATGGGTGCACTTCACTGGAGCAGCTGTTTCTGAACATAATATCTCAAATATCTTTGAGCTACATTTATAAAACTGATTAAAGTTGCAAAAAAAAAAAAGATTTGCTTTAAATCACATTTGCTTTAAATCCTGCTTGGCAGCACACATGTCGATAATGGTAAATGCTTATTCAAAAAAATTGAAAGGCTGTCACTCTGCACCATGACTGAGGTATGCATTGTCTAATGACAAGTCAAAGTAAGTAAGAGTGAGCCTTGAATGCAGTGAGCACAAAGAGGACGCATCAGAATATAACTTTTTATTCCTCTGATTTACTGGCTTCATCCAGGCTGTCTCTCTCTCTCTCTCTCTCTCTCTCTCTCTCTCTCTCTCTCTCTCTCTCTCTCTCTCTCAAAACAAAAAAAACATCTCACAAATCAATTTAATTTTTTAGCGTGATTTGTGAGCCAGACTCAGATATAGAAGCTGTGTACATCAATCAATCAATCAATTCTATAGCCCATATTCACAAATTGCAATTTGCCTCATAGGGCTGTAAGAAAGTGTACAGGGTGTAACATCCTCTGACCTACACACTCAACAGGTAGAGTATCTGAGTGGAGTCCGTGAATCCACCTGGATAGTTTCACTTTCACTGACATTCATACTGTCATTGACATTTCATGCTGACTGTGGAGGTGTGTCCGATCCGAGCGTCTGATTGGTGGACGCAGAGTGACCACGGCTCACTATATTCTCCTGTGTCCCTCCAGCTGATCAATGAGAAACGACCTCACTCAAACAAACGAGTTAAACGTCATTATAACATACAACCTTGTCACGTTATAGTGTGAAACCTTTCAGGAGAGGTGTGCTGAGAGCGGATCAGTTGTCATCATATGGCTCACTTACATGAATTGGTTACGTTGCATTACATGCTGGGGTTCAGACATGGGATATTCTCATTCTCATCCACACTTCGAATTCAGCTTACAAACCAGAGTTCCTCCCCGGTTACAGTCGCTTTGCCGACAGTTAGAGACACTGCAGGGTCCTTGCGGCTGGGGCTGTTGCCCGAAGCACAGACTCTCGCTCTTTTTCTCTGACTCGTCTCCCCTGACCCCTCTTCCTCTCTCACTGCCTTCTGTCTTTTAAATGATACGCCATAACTTTATTTATTTATTTATTGCTATTTTATTTTCACAGACCCCCAAGCTATGGCCAACCACTGGGAATCCAGGGATCCCAGTTTGAGAATTGTGGGGATACAGTGTGTTCTCCATGAAGTCCATGAATGGTGAACATCACTACTCAGCTGTTTGCACTGCAGAGGTGAAAAAAGGTGTCACGTCCACCACATGCAGACTTAATGTGGAGTAGGACACTAGAGAAAGGAAGAGATATGCCACTGAGTCACCTACACCAAGTCTGAGGGGGTGTTTGCACAGTTCTTGTTTTTTTTCCACAGATGAACAAGTGACTTCACATAACGACTGTTACAGGTTTGCGTCACTTGACTCGAGACAATTCTATACTATTAATGAGCAGCAGTGGCATGTGCACAGACACACACACATACACACACACACACACACACTCTCTCTCTCTCCTATCTCAGACTATTAGTCAGCTGTTTCCAATCCAGCGGCTACAGCAGGTTGATGTAAAATGAAAGCATGAGGAGGAGGTGTAATGAAGTCTCCTCACAGCAGGTTAGGTTGTAACTAGGAGGCGTAGCAGGACATCTGAGAGCAGTGGTACTGACACTGACACACACCACACATAGACTCCTGTCATCCTGTGACCTGGGAAGTAGCAGCAGGGAGTAAATGAGTGAATTACCCTGTAGTGTATCATCCTACAGTCGGAGCTCTATGTGACAGCAGCCGTTGATGGTGGAGCTGAATATGTGAGAGTAACTGTAGTGATGCAGTGAGTACTGACTGACCAGTTAACACTGTAAACGGCTCATACAATACGTACGATAGCGAAATTTTGCTGCCTCTACTCATTTAGGAACAAATGGCTGCTGAAATTCAAACCTGCAGTTTCCACACACATCTGTGCACGTGTATAATGATGCATACGGTGTCATCCTCAGTCTCGGAGCAGTGCACGAGCAGTGTGACAAACACATCTGTCTACAGCCAATTTTATTTCTACAATGATTTTTCCCTTTGCAGGACAAACTCTGTCAACAAGACACAGTCACACCCAGGAAAATGACAGCGGGTTGCATCAGTTGCTAGTCATGTTAAATTTCCACGAGGGCATTCAATTACAAACTGAATGCAAGGAGGCAACATCAGAGTCTTGTTCTCAGATCAGATATGAGAGGAGATATTGTTTCTTTGTTGGTGTCATCTAAGTGATGGGTGAGAAATCAGAAATTATGCCAAAAGTCTTATCATTGTTACAGACTCTCACCTAAATTGTCAAACAGAGGTGGCAGTAGCAAAATCAGCCAACAACAACCATTAACAGCAGCAACTGAGAGATTCTTGATAAAAACTCATCCAGACAGCTGCGACTCTAGAGTCCTTAACCAAGACTATGTCTGTAGACTCGCTGCACTGACTTCCTCTGTGTCTGAATATAGATTTTCACATCTTATTACTTCTCCATCACCTCTCCACACTGACTGGTCTTACAGATGGTCGATCTTCGTGTCCATTATGAGGCATCATTGGATCATCTGTGATGGTTCACTCAGAGTCAACCACAGTGGAGCTGTATTTAGTCTCAGTGTTTCTAAACCAGCTGAAACTTTCATTTCAAACTCATTTACATCAGAGCTTAAAGCACTCATTTCTGCGGTTGCTTTCCAATAAATTATATACAGTATGGAAATGTTTGTTAGGATTTTTATGAATCTCTTATTTTCTTTGATTTGCTTCTGTTCAGTTTTTTTTTTTGATCCTGTCCTCTTTCTAGCTTTTGGATTTGCCCTGTTTAGTTTCTGCTCTTTGAGAAAAATGACCAGAGGGAAAAACAAATCTCCCAAAAATTCTGTTTATTTGAACGTGAAATTGTGACTGTTCATTGTAAGTGTTGAATTTTTCCACCAGTACTAAAAAATGACTTTTACTTTTTTTATCCCTTAAAACAGAAAATATCCAAAACTGTTGAATGTAAGACCATTCATCTTCGAGACGAAATGGAGATATTTATTCTCATTGGGAACTCTGGACTGCTGCTTTGTGATGATTATCATTTTGCCTTACCACTTCTATAAATTGTCCATAAACAGTGTTTGTAAAAATAAATATGCACCATATCACAATATAAGTGGGGTACGTCGTATATGTGACTGCGGCTCTCATCTAGCAAACAGCAGACAGACACAGTTAGAGACTGGCTGGTGAATACATTGGAGCATTTAGCATCTAGACTCACCAGATATGTCCCTAAGGGCCTGGTAGAGACCTAAATTTCATCACCCGCCCAGAAGCACGCCTCCAAATGAATGATCACGTTGCTCTATAACTGCAACCAGTTTGTCATATCAACTTAAATGGTGATAATATGTCAGTGTCGCTGTTGTAAGGTTGTTCCACTTGTACCAAATAGAACAAAAAACAGTTACAGTGAGCGTTTTGCTCAGGACTGATATTAGCAGGTCCTCTGAGTGTCCTGCTGCTTGGTGAAGACAGATGGTTAACATCAGGGGTGTAAAGCTGCTTGTGTTATTCTACCTGTTCTACCTTTATAGATCTCTCAGAAGAGTCACCAGAATGAATTCACTTATAGGAAGATCAACACAGTGACTGAGCTGATCACAGTACATCACACCTGTCACAGACTGATAATGTGTGAGTAAAATTAGGCTTAATGAACTTTAGTCTTGGGAGATGGGACTATGGGAAATGGAAAGACAACGTAAAAGAAAAGACACAGAACACACAGAGGTGTAAATTTCTTATAGCAATCCAAAAATAAACCGAGGGAATCCCTGATTAAATCTGGATGTGTAGTAATATCCTCTTTCTTTTCGTTTTTTGTAACATTTCCGAATGAGGGCTTTGTGGAAAGTAGGAAAGAACAGACACTCTCTTTCACATAAAGTCTAAAATATATCATTTTAAATTATTCACACACTGATAAATGACCACACATAGTATATTTTACATATCTATTAGCGATTAGCACCTCTCATGTTATGATGTCTCACAATGTCTGAAGACAGATTCATGTGATGGCTGTATATGACAACAATGTTTCTGTTTTTTGTTTTTTTCCTGAATGCCACACACGTATTAGCTTCCCTGGATGAAGATGTATTTTATTAATTCTACTCTTGACATGTCTGTCCAAGCGATCACTTTGTCATTTCCATTTCGAAGTCGCATGGACGCGTCTCTATTTGAGCATATCAGGATGATCGACTAAAAGCGACTGGATAGCGTGTCATCACTGCTTTAACTTGTTTTTGTTTGAGTTGAGTTGTTTGTTCGACAAAATCTCCGTGAATCATTTATTGGATGTCAGCTTAATCCCTGTTTACCCTTTCTGAATGACAGGAGCATCCAGCAGGTTTGTCAGCGTTGCTTTAGTTGTGGTGGTAGAGGCCAAGTCTGTTTGTAAAACAAATGGTTTCCGATTTATTTGGTATAAACTGTCAGGTTGTGAAATATATACACTTTTTTGCAGTAATGTTTAAAGTAATAATAAAATGATGGTAATTATAATACAAGGAATGTAAAATCATAACCATTATTCTGGGCAGACATTATTATGGTTATTATGTAAAATCACTCACATAAAATAAAAGATGCAACAGTTCTTCTCTTGCTCGGGAAAGAAAATATATCCAGTAGTATAATGGATACTGACCTAAAGCGGGCAGCTCAGTCAAACTGCCTGACATCTCTACATGTGCGGGTTTATCTTGTCTATGCAAACATATTACCAACTGTGCTGGCCAGCATATTTCCCATAACCCTGCCCCAGTGTACAGAGAACTGTTTGTGTGAACATGTGTGTGTTGAGCCATCAGACTGGTTTCATATAAAGCATGTCAGATTTCCTTTTAACAGAGGTGCAACCTCTCATCGTCTCTGAGCGAGTGCTGCGCCGCTTCAAAGACTGCCCCAAAGCAACGAGCAGCCCACTGTAAGTTATCCACCACACGCGTCTATCAAAAGCTTGTTGAAATCGTTTATATTTTAATGCGATAATGTGTCATAAACGCATGAAACAACAAAATCTGTGTACAACACGCATGTCTACAGTATGTGCACAACTTGCCTGAACCCAATTATTCACATTCCGGCAATCGAGCACAATTGAAAATGTCGAATTCCTGTTTGCATGTGCGCATAGCTGCCACTAGTTCACTGTGATGGTGAAGAAAACGTCCTTTTTTAGGCATGACTTTCCAGCTGCATTGGTTATGTTGTGTTTCTGTTATTTTGAAGGGTATTCCTCTTTATCAAAACCCTGTCTATACAAATAAATATGCTGTCTCAGTGACCCTTTGCCTGTGTGGCACTTGGAGAAATTAGCATATGGATAGATGTTATGGATCGGTGTTATGTCACAGGTGAAAGTAACACTCTTTGCTAATTGATAGTTTAAAATAACATATTTTGTTCTGAAGCCATCTCAATTAATCCCAAACTATTTTTTGTCATCATCCCAGGACATCTAGACACCATCTTGAGCCCTGGCAGCAGGTATGGCGTGTTTGGTCCTGAGCACAATTTAAAATTCAACATTTGACAGAACTCCAGTATCTCGAGCAGATTTTCTCAGCTGTGGGTTGAGACCGGAGCAGAGCTGAAGCAGCGACTGAATACTGCATTTCCACACTCGCTGCTATGTATACACTTCCACAAAAGAGTTCTGTGTGTATGTGAGGGACAAAGAGATTCCACTGTTAAAGCAGGAAGCCTGTCTGACGGTCCATAGTGCTCCCACCTCCACACTGTAAGGGACAGGAGGGATTAGGCCTTTACAGTGCACACGGGTCTGTTTGGAGTTTGTCCAAACAGCACAGCGTGGCCATTACTACTGTGGCTTTCAGCAGCAGGATTAATGAGCATGCTGAAGGCAAACATCTTTCTCATGTTTCCACCCAGAGCACAGTCTAATAAACTGACACAGGGCTGTGTCACTTTCACCACTGGCTGGCACACCAACACCAACACAACAATTCTGCCGCTGTTTGTGTACAGTTTGCAGTGCAGTTCTATATACATTGTTATTACTTTAATGTTATTGTGTTGGAAAATGATATGTGGAATTTTAGCGATGGACATGTGTGTGTTGAGAAATAAAGTGAGTTCAGACCCACATACCTTCCGCTTGTTCATGGACATAACCAAGTGGAAGGAGACTTGGTGAATTGTGCTATGTGGGTATTTATTCAGTGACGCAATGACTCATTATAGTGCATTTCTGCATCATATTGATGGTTTCTATAGACACACTCATGTTGTTAAGAAGTGGATGAAATCAGGCAGGACGCCACTGCATCTGCGAGACACTGCTGTGTGACGAACATACCGTATTCAATTTTATGGATTGCAAACCTACAGATACCTTTTTATAGCCCTCTAAGGTAACTATTGCATAAAAGTATTGGTGACAATGCAAAATAAATGCAATAAATGCAAAATGCACATGAAAATGTTGATCTAGTCTAAAAGTCACCGGAATATGCAGTGTGTGAATTGGACGCAATTTGTAATTAAAGCAATAATTCTGTAAGATGAGTTTTCAGAAGAGGAAAAACATGATAGTGTGCTGAGCCCTCTCTAATGAAAGGGACATTCAGCTGCTGGGTAATGCTCAGCAGTGACCACAGTGTCTACACAAGTCAGTCAGCCTGCAGACGTGTGCGTCTGTACACTGTGCCCTGCATCTCTATGTAGACATAATTAGAACTACACACATCATTTTATCAGGGGCATCTGGGAACATCTGGGATTCCCCATGAACCTGTCCGGATGTAGTGGCTGAAGAACACATCCCCCCTCCCTCCCCTTAAACAAGGCATTCAGCGTCTAATTGCTCCAATGGAGCAATGAATAAGGAAAATAAGATTCAACAGAGAGAGCATATGTTTACTCTCCGGTTTGTCCAATCATGCCCTCGTGTGCTAGTCCTCAGAATATCACAGCCATCACTCATACAGTGGAGCCGTGCTTTCACTGAACTAATATAAAACTATACATTATATAGCATAAGGCAAAAACAAATATTCATTAGAGGACTGAGATATGTCTGAAAGTCATCAGGTTATTTCTTCTATAATGTATGAATAATATACTGTATGTCAGGCTGCGACTATAGGACATCCAAGATACAGACACATATATACAGGTGCATCTCAATAAATTACAATAGAATTTAGGGTTTGCGTCAACTGTGAGCAATAAATGTCGAAATTCTAACAAATAAAAGCAAGAAATATTTCACTTGGTGCATAATAAATCTATAATATACAGGGGGTCCTCGAGTTACGACGGAGATCCGTTCCTGAGAATGTGTCGTAACCGAATTTCGACGTAAGATACTAAGTTGTGCCACCAGATGTCGCTATAACACCACCCTACAATAAGTGTTTACTGTGGTTAATTGCCTTTTGTCCCTCTTGACCCTCTTGACACACCGTAGGGGTTGATATCGCGAGTGTAATGAGCACTTCCTTTAGATTCCCCCCGTGCTGTGGAGGTGCTGGCGAGCCTGCAGGCACGCTGAGAGACAGAGAGAGTGCTCACCAACTAGTTCCCGTGGGAAGTCTGTACGTATTTAAGGGGCAAACCGCTTAAGCCGAAACAAGGAAGTTCATGGGAGATGTGTCGTAACCACGAAAACAACGTATCTCGAGACCGTCGTAACTCGAGGATCCCCTGTATATGAGAAATTCTGAATTACTGAAATTAACTTGACCACGTCATTTTAACTTATGGGGATGCACCTGTAGCGAGTAAGTATGTACACTATATGTTACCTTGGACGAGGACATGCACTGAGGTGGTTCTCGGTCGTCTGCTTGTCTGCACCGCGCACACATACTGGCCCTCATCCGTCATGTCCACGTTTTCAATCTTGATGGTAAACTCCTCTTGATTAAGGGTCACCAGGCTCACGCGGGGATCCACCGACCATTTGTCTTCTCCAGCATACAGTATACTTGACCGGTTAAGCCATGCTGTGTGTGTGACCACGTCTCCCTGTGCACACCTGTAAAGGAAAAAAAGTCTGAATGTCAAAATTGGCCTTTTTATACATGCACTTATGCAATCTAATTGAGCAGTCCTTTAATTATTCTTCCCTCATTCTAATTGTCATTTCAGTTAAAACATCCCCTAAGTGTTGAATTCACCTGCAACATTCGGTATACGTAGATATACACACACACAAAAAACACACACAAACACACCAAAATGTGTGCGTTGATGGTGCTGAATTCCATTAAGAGGCATTTCAAATACCGTGTCCACACAATGCATTTGTGTCTATGTGTTTTGATAAGTTAGGGCCGACACTATGCAAGAAGACAGTATGGTAAATTGGAATTGGATCAGCTCATTTTTAAAGGCTTATCATGAATAGCAGGTACAGAAAATAGATTTGTAGACACTATACCTCACTACTGATTCACATGTTAAGTTGATATATTTTGAACATAAATACACACATCATGATAAATTACTGGCATCTGACAACGGCTGTTGTCTGTTTTTATTAAAACTAAGACATGCCATTAATCATGCTTCCTAACGAGACACATTATGTGAATGCAGCACTAGGTCAGTCATCAGCTTCCTTTTGTTAATCTGCCCACACACTCGGTTTGTGACGTTTGGAGCGGACTGAGACAATGAGCTGAGCTTCCACCCCTGTGCTCTGCTGCAATTACAACAGCTTGTTTTCACCAGTCACACAAGCAGCTTTGATACGGGGGCTGGGTCACAGATCTTTGACTGTTTCCATGGAGCAACATATCTGCTGTATTTTATTTCCACACTAATCTGTGGATTCCACTGAGAAAATACCAGCACAGCTGCAGAAACATCAAAATAAAAGAACCTAAAAAAAAACGTGCAGGTGAGTGTGTCGGTGTAGGAAAAAAAAAATCACACTTTTAATCAGACTAAATGCTGAATGCTGTTTATCATCTGGGTTTGTTTAACCTTCAGTCGGCTAATTTTCCAGTGTAGCACAAGAGATATTACTTTTAAACAGTTAAGAGTGGTGGTGATGTTAGTGCAACGCTTTGCAGCAGACAGACTCGCAGCTCCATTTACTCTACCACAGCTTCACTTCCAGCATCATTCACTTCCACTTCAGCAGTTGCAGTGGCATCCTCAGGGCATTGACGTGCTATGGTGGGGAGAGTCTGCGTTTCTGTGTGTGTGTGTGTGTGTGTGTGTGTGTGTGTGTGTGTCAGGCTGGGGAACTAACAGATTACATATTACAGCGTTGCGTAATTAGTGTACAAAAGATTTAACCTGTCAATACAGATTCGCATGCTACTATGCTTCTGTACTACTGCAAGACAGTTTGGGACTGTAAGTGCTGATGCTGACTCGCCAAAGTGTGATCATGTTAGTCCGCAAAAAATCGTCTCACTCAGATTACAAATTTCGAATATCCCCTAATATAACGTCCTAACCCTTACACCTCCCTAACGTCCTAACCCTTACAACCCCGAATCCCTCTACTCTACTCTACTCTACTCTACTCTACTCTACTCTACTCTACCCTAATTTCTGAACTCTTTAACGCTTTCTAAACTTCCTAATCTAATAATCTAACTCTCACAACAACTATTATTTACTTTTTACAGTTATTGCTGTTATACCCTGTGATCTAATTTGTAATTCATCTGAATAATTCTGAATGAATAACTTAATTGATGTTTGGTATTGAAGTAATCTAAAAGTAACTAAAAGTAATTGGGTACACTATTTTATATTGTTTATATTACTTAGAGTAAATTACTCATTACATTTTTAACAGGTGACTTGTAATTGTACTGGATTACATTTTGAAAGTAACCCTTCCATCCTTGGTGTCTGTGTAATCAGTGACAGTGTATGCAAGATAGCATAGTTATCCATTTTGTACGAAAAATTCAATTCAAAATATAGTTTTTATTTCTAACAGCTTCAATAAATTGATTTCTGAGATCAAAAACAGATTCAACAATGTTGCCATGCTGCTAAATGTAAACCTTTTTACATAACACGAACACTTTCCTTTTAACGTTCCTTTCAGTGAAAATGAGAACTCCTTTTATGCCTGAAAACAAACACTGATATGTGGAGAATTCGAGGTCACCCACGGATTTACAAGGACACATGCCTGCATGGATGCGCACTCAGGTGTAAAGTGAGGGAGGACATGTTTCTTGGAGGAAATCCAGCACATGGCCTCTTTGTTGAGTGGCATATCTACTCCAGCAGACTCAGTGTCCTTGTTAGGCCTCAACCAAAAGAGACACGTTTCCATAATGATACAGAAAGGGAAACTGTCACTTGCACTTCCCTATTCAAACACAACAAGAAAGATACAGTTCAGCCCTAACGAGGGAATATTAAAATTACCTTTGTGACATGTAACAGTCAAGTTTATGACACACTATGTTAACGTGTTGATAAAATGTGATGCACAATGGAGAAAAAAAAAAGAAAGGCCGATTCAGAGTGGGTGTTAATGTGTTAAGGACAGCAGCAGGAATTCTGTTTGCTGACCTCCAGTGGTTCAGATGGATGTATGACACATACCCACCCCTGTATTTGGTTTACTAAGAAGCATATCAAACAAACTGTGGTGTTGCTCTGATGAAAGCACATGTTCTCCTTCCTGTGATGGCAGAAAAGAGCTTGTGCACACATCTTTCACCAAAACATGGATGAGGAGAATATTTGAAAAGGACATCAGACATCACTTGGACTTTTTTTTCCAGTGTGGAGAGACATGCTGCCTGTGGTTTCAAACATGGAGCTGAAAAAAACTTCAAGCTTCTGTTTCATGACTGCGTGGCCATTTATGAATGGCATATAGTGGAAAAACAATATTTGCTGTCACATGTTACTGATGAAAAAGAAAGAGACACTGGTTCATAAAAAGTTCATCAATGATTCTCTGATGACACAAAATGAAAAAAAAAATTATCATGACTTCTTTCTAAACAGACTTATACATTCTGGTCTCTAATGTATAAAAGACAGAACAATTATCCTTAATGATACTTCCCCATCAATATGATTTTGCACTGTAATGAAAAATCAGCTCTGAATGAATAGTGAGAGAAATGCATTGTCACCTACAATTAAAGTCAGGTCACTAAAGTGAACCTGAAATGAGTCAGGAGGTTTGAATATAGGCTGTGTCAAATAAAACAGCGGAGATAACTTACTTTCTTGCCTTCCAGAAGGCTAAAGATCTCACACATTGGAAAAGGAATTTTTAACTGACGATGGTGTGACGTGGTCCAGTGTCTCCTGAGGTTACTTCATTGCAGTGTAACAGAACCTAGGACTAAACGAATGCCAAATGTTTTGGTACCAAAAAGCCCAGATAACATGAATTTCAAAGAATTTCCTGTTTATTTCCCAGTTTTCAAAGTCAAGGCCATGGTCGGTGCCGCCTACAGAAACGCAGCCCTGAGGGTGTTTCGTTTCATTTGAGAGGGTCAGTGATAGAGTTAAGGGGAGTCTGGCACCGTGTTTACACAATCTTCCACTTTCCAAGTCAGGAGAGGCTCGGTACGGTCGTGTTGAGTGAGTGGGAGTGCTGCTTCTTTACGTCCAACTACCGGTAAAAGAGTACAAAACGAGACATGAAGATAGAAAATTGCAGCTACTGGTCTCCTGGTCATTAGAGAAAGAAAACGAGACGGTGAAGCTCACACACACACACACACACACACACACACGCATGCACACACACACACACACACACACACACCATGTGTGAAACTATCTGTAAGCAAACAGCTTATTCTCCTCCACTTTGCCTGTTGTCTGACAGTATCATGCAGATCATTTGAAATACATGACACTTGCAAAATCTGACAATGTGTCGGAAAAAATGTTTTTTTTTTTTGCCCAAGGAATAAAACAGTCAATCTTCTTCCAGACATTCAGCAAAATGATTGATAAGTGTCATTCAGCAGATAAGAATGGAGACTGGCTCATTAAGCAGAGGGACAGGATATGTGTCATACAACTGCCATCTGTAGCCACACTGTCTTTTTTGCTCTGTCTCTGATGTAGGTTCTTGGTTCGGTGATTTGAAAATGCATTTTTAACAATTCCAAAAAAGAGGATAGGTATAATGTGTGTGTATTAAGGATCTAAAAAACAGAATACTCAACAAAAGGACTACTAGTTATTTTCAGAGAAATGTGCAAACCTGCTCAACCACACTCTAGATTTAGTAGAAATTTGATTATTGAAAATTAAGCAGAAATCTGTGAGAAATAAAATGTCACTTAGGACAAAAGACGACATTCCTTAATCATCTTGAATGACTTCTACAGTAGTCTGCTGCAAACTGCTGCTGATGAAATAAAAGCCACATTTGCGACTGTAGACCACAAAGAGTATTGTTGCTGCATTTTTCCCATCATTCATCTGGAAAACATCTGACAGATACAGTCTTATTTTAATCCCTCCAGCAGTCCACACAGGTAAAACCATTCTGTCCTTATTACAAAACAAACCACACAGCTACATATTCACAAGAGAAACACACTTTACAGTGCAGAGGAAGATATGGGTAAACTATGGCAATGGGGCATTTAACTTCCATCTCTTTTGACAAAGGTCAGGAGGGTTTCTCTAGTTTAATGGAATGTGTATCATTCCATTTAGTGAATTTGCCTGCAAGGCAAATCTCCGGATTCCATGGAACAATAACTACCACGGACCCATTAGCGTAAACAATGTAGTGGATTCTATTTTGAAGAGGAACAAAGTGGTGCATCTGTGGTTTGACTTACATGTTAAACTATATGAAGGTTAGCTTTCTGCTTTAAGTAAAATTCCTCTGTGTTTACAGATTATGACAGCAATTGTGTATTATGCTCTGAAGGTTCATACTGTGTATTAAAGCTTAATGTGTGTAATGTGTGACTATACTGTGGGATACTGTGAGATTATGGGATAAACATAAAACAATCCAAGTTTTAACCAGTTTCCAAGATTTCATCTCAAATTTGCACGTGTAGGTTTTTCATGTCGCAGCCAACTGTAATGAGGTCATGAGAGCAGCGCTGACACACCGTTACTATGGACGAACACCAACACAATGAGGGAAAAGCCTAATGGCTTTTTGTCACCGCAACGCTGCTCAGTGCAGAGAAGCGTGTTCTCTGATGTCTGAGCTCCACTAATGAAGATGCACATGCAGCTGATGATGAGGTGTGAAGATTTGTGCCATTCACGAGTCCGGTCATTTGAAGATGTGAGTAATAATCGCCATAGAACAAATTTTCACAAATTGTGACTATAAAGTAGTTAAGACTGCTGCACAGTCATGGGCCCTTGTGTTACTTCAAATGTGAACAAAAGAACACAACAAATGCTTCCACGCAATAGTTAAGATTCTCAACAGACAGTGATGGACCAGTCCATTATCTCCCACTAGCACCCCAGTTAGGACTTGGCCAGGTGATTTTTGTGCTTAAACTACATGTAATAGTACTTCAGACAGGCAGGACTCAGCCATCCTCACCATCACGGCTGTCACTCCTGCAGATTTTATTGTTTCCATCCTTTCAGGAAATGCTTTATACACCCTACACTGCACCCATGAAATGACCTCAGTATCGTCACAACCTGTGGTCTGACTTGTGAAGTTGCTGTTTGCAACACAGGCCCAAACTTTGGTGTGGATGTCATAAAAATGTCAGACACATCAAAGTGGGTTTCCATTCGAATGACCTGTCAGGGCATGTTAGTCAGGTGATGTTGTGGGATTTTAGCTGCCCTGAAGTGCTTTGGTATTGAAAAAGTGATGGGGTGATATAATGAATGTTATGCTTACGTTAATACGTTTTTACCTTATCCAGAGTGTAATGTAAATATCAAACAAAGAGTTGAATTGTCTCTAAATAGATTTTGTAATTTTATGCTACAATAAGCACAGATTTTACACAGTATGTCATAATCATTTCCAGTGAGGTATTTATTTTAAAAAAGTAATAAAAACTTTGTCGAAAATTAAATTGTGTTGTATTTGTCAATTTAGATATGATTTAAATTTAATACGAATATGCCAGAGCTGCCTATTACTCATTGTTAATTGGAGATAAAAAACATAATCCAAGGTTTCTTTTCAGCACTGTAGCCAGGCTGACTGGGAGCCACAGCTCTATTGATCAGAGCATTCCACACTCCCTTGCGAATGATGATTTTGTACATTTCTTTAATGATAAAATTGTAACTATTAGGGAGAAAATACACCACTCCCAAACTATACTAAATAGTGACTTATCCATGCAAACAGAAATAGCAAGCGCAGCACACATAGACTGCTTCACCCAAATTGATCATAGTCAGCTAAGAACAATAATTTCTTCATCTAAAGCAACAACCTGTATACTAGACCCCATCCCAACAAAACTCTTTAACGAAATTCTACCTCTATTGGACAGTCATTTACTAGATATAATCAATCTGTCACTGTCATCTGGCTATGCACCACAATTTTTTAAAGTAGCTGTAATTAAACCTCTCCTCAATAAACCAAGTCTGGACCCAGAAGTTTTAAATAACTACAGGCCAATATCCAACCTTCGCTTTCTCTCAAAAATCCTTGAGAGGGCTGTTGCAATCAGTTAAATGATTTTCTTCACACCAATAGTTTATATGAGGACTTTCAGTCAGGGTTCAGAGTTCATCATAGCACTGAGACAGCTTTGGCAAAAGTCTCAAACGACCAACTCATGGCTTCAGATTAAGTATTTTTCTTTGTCCTGGTTCTCCTAGATCTTAGTGCAGCTTTTGATACTGTTGACCACCACATCCTTCTTCATAGGCTCGAACACTTGATTGGCATAACAGGTATTGCCCTAAATTGGTTTAACTCTTATTTATCGAACAGACATCAATTTGTACAAATTAATGATAAGTTGTCACAATACGTACAGGTCAGCTATGGAGTTCCTCAAGGCTCCGCGCTTGGCCCTGTGTTATTTATGTTATACATGTTTCCATTAGGAAACATCATTAGAAAACACTCTTTAAATTTCCATTTTTATGCAGATGACACTCAGTTGTAATTTCCAATGAAACCACGTGAAACTAATCAACTACTTAGACTCCAAGCATGTCTCAAAGACATTAAAACCTGGATGAGCCAAAATTTTCTATTATTAAATAGGAAAAAAACTGAAGTTATAGTAATTGGCCCTAGACACCTTAGAGATTCGTTATCTAATGATACAGGCAGTCTAGATGGTATTGTCCTTGCTCCCAGTGAAACTGC
>JAFBJQ010003219.1:40328-115721 GCA_016785345.1 Trinectes maculatus
TTTAAAGTAGCTGTAATTAAACCTCTCCTCAAGAAACCAAGTCTGGACCCAGAAGTTTTAAATAACTACAGGCCAATATCCAACCTTCGCTTTCTCTCAAAAATCCTTGAGAGGGCTGTTGAGGGCTGTTATATGAGGACTTTCAGTCAGGGTTCAGAGTTCATCATAGCACTGAGACAGCTTTGGCAAAAGTCTCAAACGACCTACTCATGGCTTCAGATAAAGCATTTATCTTTGTCCTGGTTCTCCTAGATCTTAGTGCAGCTTTTGATACTGTTGACCACCACATCCTTCTTCATAGGCTCGAACACTTAATTGGCATAAAAGGAATTGCCCTAAATTGGTTTAGCTCCTATTTATCGAACAGACATCAATTTGTACAAATTAATGATAAGTTGTCACAATACGTACAGGTCATCTATGGAGTTCCTCAAGGCTCCGCGCTTGGCCCTATGTTATTTATGTTATACATGTTGCCATTAGGAAACATCATTAGAAAACACTCTTTAAATTTCCATTTTTATGCAGATGACACTCAGTTGTAATTTCCAATGAAACCACGTGAAACTAATCAACTACTTAGACTCCAAGCATGTCTCAAAGACATTAAAACCTGGATGAGCCAAAATTTTCTATTATTAAATGTGAACAAAACTGAAGTTATAGTAATTGGCCCTAGACACCTTAGAGATTCGTTATCTAATGATACAGGCAGTCCAGATGGTATTGTCCTTGCTCCCAGTGAAACTGCCAGGAATCTGGGAGTTATATTTGATTCTGATTTATCACTTGATTCTCACATAAAACAGACCTCGAGAACTGCCTTTTTTCACATACGCAATATAGCAAAAATCAGACATATCCTGCCTCTTAAAGATGCCGAAAAAGTCATGTTGTTAATGTGTTGTGTACACGTGGCATCCATTGCACGTCTGTCCATCCCTGGGAGTGGGATCCCTCACATGAGTCTCTCCTGGAGGTTTCTGGGTTTTTTTCCTCTGTTAAAAGGGTTTCTTTTGGTAGTTTTTCCTCAGCCTTGTTGAGGGTGTAGGTCAGAGGATGTTACACCCTGTACACTTTGTTAAAGCCCTATGTGGCAAATTGTACCAGTACCATATAGTTAAAGTTAAAATGACTGTTTTTATAGTCTTTTTTAGTTTTGTAAAGTTATTGTTTAAGACAGTGATTATGCGATTGAGAAAAGGCGATTTTTTTTTTTGCCTTATTATTACTCCCTCATGACTGTTTAGTTCATGAGCAACAGGGGTAATAAATCTGTTCTAAATAATTCTTTTTGCTATCTAAATAAATAAACGCAGATGTTACAAGAAGAAATAGGTCATGACAACATTTATATCAAAAATTAATCATGTAATGGTTTGCTCATTGTTGCTGAGACAAGCTCATCTTGCTTTTATCTTTGTGTTTTATAAAAGTATGTGTGGCAACTGTGTGTGTGTGTCTGTGTGTGTGTGTGTGTGTCCCTGCACTATGAGTAAGTATTTCCATTTTCTCTCTCTGTGTTAAACAAAGCAGATAAACAGGTACTGTCGTGACCTGATGCAAAACCAGCCACTCAGGCTGCCTAATGACCCACCATAATCACAATGATATATTAAACCTGACCAGTTATGCTGATGGGGCCATTAATTAACCCAATCCGTGCATTCATTAGGACACACTTCTGTGTCAACATACTCATCTCCATATAACACGCGGATGGAATATATCCGCAGTCTGAAGCCAGTGCAAAGCAATCTTCAAACAGAACTGTGGTCTTTTCAATATGCTAATATGAAGTGTGACATTTTGATGGGTGGTCAGAGATGCCTCCAAGACACTGCACTGATGAAGACCATGACATGATGAATAAATGGAGCATTCGTGAAACTGGCTGAAGTGAAGTGTAAACCCTGAAAAGCCCCTGTAAACTTTTATATCTATATCTCTTGTTGTCAAGACAGAATCTTTCTGGTGTTGACTCGGTATGTGGTTTAATTCCTTCATAAATGTAAATGTTTGTGCCCAATGAGTCAAAAAGCTAGGTCCTTAGAGAACATCTTCAGGTTCCCGGAGTTTGTCCTTAAGACAGTGTCTTGTTCCATTTTATGAGGCACTAACGTTGTCTGGGAGAAGGTACTGCCTTTAAGGCTAAATTCAGGGAATAAAAGTAAATGGTATTAAGTGAATGAATTAAAACTAAAGAGAGTAGCATGATTGCCTACAGCTGTATTCTGCAAAACATTTGCAGGGAAACGTACCTGTTAACAGGTAGTGAATGTAAAGCCTCCTGCCCAGAGGTACAAGTCATATAGTACATGCATTTATACTGTATATACAGTACCATACTATACATAGTACACTGCATCTCTGGATCCAACCACGTCTCCTAGAAATCTACTATAGTTTGCTGTTTATATAACATTTGTATTTATTATATTCATTTTCATAATTCAAACATTATTTTTTTATGTACATATTCAGGCAAAATACAAAATGACGAATTGTTGCAATACAGTCTAACTAAAGCAGGATTAAATATCAGCACGGAATGTTTAGACACTCAGCTTGAAAAATATATTATATGAATGTATTCCATGCAGGAATACTTGGATGAACTGGATCCTGGGATCATGTCAGAATATTCATCAACATCAATCTATAGGGAACTGAATGTTATTGAGGTAGTTCAATGCTATGTGTAGATCATTAAAAACACCTGTCCAGAAGAGGCTGGGCTTTGTCCTTGTCAGTAAAACCAGGAAGCTGGTTGGAGAATGTGGCAGGAAGCAGCAGGGGAAGTACACATAATAATTGACACCTGTGGGAGGGGTGAGCACCTTGGGGTATTCAGGGAGTTCTCACTGATAAGAAACTGACATGTTTGTAACACACACACACACACACACACACACACACACACACAGGATGGCATTTCAGTGGTGCAATGCTTCTACCAACCAAGAGAATCTCTGAGGATCACACAGCCCTGCTACTCTGACGCTGTGCAAAGTATCCTAACAGACAGCATCACTGACTGGTCTGAGATCTGTCCTACTTAGAGTTATGCACCATTTGATCTTCAGCAGGAATTACGCAGCAGAAGGTACAGATCCATCAGGTAAAGGCCTCTGTAGTCACATGGGCCCAGCACACGTGAGGAAACCAAAAAATCTTCTCATTCTTATACTCTGCACAATGTCCTTTTGCATAGACCCATATACTTATTTTCCCTTTTGATCAATACTTTTATTAATTACGACCCTTTTTTCAGTTCTTCCATCATAAATACTGTATTTGCATGAGCATGTAAAAATGCGACGTATAAATGTCAGCTAAAGGGAGGAGAGATAAAGCTGTTAATTCACACTTCATTCAGCCCAAAATTATACAGTATAACGCAATGAGCCATCACTTTTGGTGATAAAATAAGGCCCTTTATTGGACAATGTAAGGCAGCTGAGCTAAAAGGAACCGTATCATGGCACTGTGTGAAGGTCACGCAGTGTGAGCGCCATCAAGCAGATTGCTTAAACTGTGCCTGGATTATTGCCAGTCATTCTACCTGAGCATCGGTTCAAGGAATGAATGAGTAGGCTTTAGGTAAGAATTGCCATCAGGACCACTTTGTCAGGGTTAGGACAGGGGAGATGAAAAATCACTATCATTGGCAGTATTTTGAGTTGCTCTTCCTATCAGCCAAATATGCTATTTCCATAATTAGTATCCTGTTACAAACACACATCTGTCTTTGTCTCCCTGATGCCAAGCTTAGTTTTTTGCATTTATTTAAATGGGCTTAGACAGCCCTATACTGTATGTGTGGTTGAGGAGGAAGACCAGGTCCCTCCAGTCCTCATGCATAGGATTCTCAACCCTAAAATAAATCCTGTGTGTGTAGTAAAAAGCAGTGTTTTGACGATGATGATGATGACGAAATCATTTCGTTGACGCCCCTATTTTTCATGACATCTTTGATGGCTGAAATATGATGAGAAGTCTGTGAGTTTTCGTCTGTCAGACGTTCAGATTCATGCCATTTCTGCCTTTTGTGCGTGTAATCTGTTTGTCAAAAGCTAAAGAGTATCAGTAGTGCTGCTGCATCCTATCCTTGTTTGGTCACACCCACAACCTGACATGCAGTGCACGTTCTGCACAACACACCGGTCACTCGTCACACAAACAGACACGCAATTTAGTTTATTAATTCATTGATGGACCATGGTGGCAGCATCAACAAAGGGGCTTGGTAAATGATTGGTTATAATACAAAAGCATTAAGGTTAACTGTTGTTTTATGAATCGCAATACTTGATACAACCTGTCAACCTCGATTCCCATTGCTAATACTTATTGATCTAAATTAATTTGCTAAAAGACTTATACTGACTAAAACGGGATTAAAACCTTTTTGAGTTTTTGTCGACTAAAACTAGACTAAAACTATCACATATAGAAATGACTAAAATGTGACTAAAACTAATAAGCATTTTCGTCCAAAAGACTAAGACTAAATCTAAAATGGCTGCCAAAAACAACACTGGTGAAAAGAATGATAGACATAGAAGTGTTGTATGAATGTGTTTTAACACGCATCAGAATCATAGTTTAAAGTCTTTCAATACTAAGTTTTTGTAGAGCACTGAACCAGGAAAGACTGCATTTTGCAATATATTACTGGCTACAGTATTTTTTTTCAAGTAATCAAATCACAAGCATTTCCACTAGAGCTTTTCCAATGCTGAGACCAGTCTCCACAAATCCTTCACAAATTGCTGAACGTGCCAGGCCATACAAAATCTCTGCACCAATCTGATACCATGTCTTTTTTTCCAGTAGTTGGAAGTATTTTTCCAACCAGATAAACCTGATCTTTTTTTTGGCGATTTCTTTTTTGATTTAAGTTTAAGTTAGTTTTACTCATGTTGCCAATTATAACACACTTTGTTGTGACTTATACTGTTACTGTAGTGTTTACAACAACATAGTTCCTTTAGAAGATGAAGAAGAAGAAAGTCCTTTGTATATTCCAGATTTCAAAAAAACATATGATTTTAATTTTTCTTTTGAAAAAGTTTACCCCAACCAGGTCAGACAATAATGATAACAATCATGACTTGACTAGTACATGTTTGTGGCATACAGAGATGAGGGATGAGAGTCTACTTTAAGAGACTCTCTTGGGTGTTTCAAGAGCCTGAGACAATCACACCACCACTCTTACATCCAAGAGCAGTACACAACCCTGCATTACTGTGACATAATAGCATCATCATATTTCAGACATCATTAACTTAAATGTCTTGGCCTACAGAAATATCATATCTCAACTGTGAAACTGAAAGTTAATTTCAAAGCAGTAGAAGGCTGACTTGCAAGAAGTCTACTTTTTTATTCACTTGAGCAGGAGTGATTAAGGAGCTGTGACACTTGAGTGTAATAAATAGCAGTGATATATGGGTTTCGACATCTTCCAGGGAGCATCACTCTTTCAAAAATCAACTATCATTGCTGAACTGCATCCTTAACTGTGACTGCTGGGCCCTTTGTATGACTGCTTAACACACATTTGTACACAGCTAAATTTGTCAGTGACGCTCAAAGCCGTTGTTGAGCAAAGGGGAAGAATGTGTGCAATAATGTGATGAACGTGCAACGTTCCTCTGCTTATTTATTCATTTTGCATTGTTTCATTATGCAATATGTGAAATTGCAGATTAACAGGTCAGGACAGGCAGTGCCATTATGGTTACGAGTATTTTTGCAGAGGTATTTTGTTTTTGTTGTATATGCACCAATTAATGGATACAGCCCACAGTTTACCAGCAGTGGGGACAGCAAAATCATCTTCACGGTAAGAATAGTAAAGATGCATTTAAGGTTGTGGAATGGTCACTGTTAGGACAATAATTACTTAGGTTTAGGAGAAGATTGTGGTTTGCTTTAAAATAAGTGCTTCTTTAATCCCCAAGGGGACCTGGGGCAGAATAGGTCCCTAACACCCCCTTACTGATCATAAGAGGTGACAAATGAGGGGTAGCGTGATGTGCAGCAATGCAATATGTTGTAAAGTAATGACATGTGATGTTGTTCTGTAGTGTACATGGTGCTGGTGCACCTATAAACTGTTTGTCAGCCACCATTAAATAGGACATAAAGAGAAAGAAGTACTTCCCTAATCTTAGACGAGCATTGTTGTCATGCTTGACTATGACAAACACCTTGTTATAGTCGAGTTAGTTCAGTTTCAAATTGGAAAGAAACTGCTCTCTCCTGTGTGAAATTCACTGTTTTCACAGTGAATCCGTTCACCCCAGCCTCACCCTGGCCTCGGCTGTGTGACTCGACTTCCTCCTCCACTCTGGTTCCAACATAATCACTATGGATGCTGGAGCGAACAATGAAATCTAATTATGGGTGATAATAAGCGGCTGCACAGATGACCTCTATGGGTGTTTTTTTTTTTTTATTACAGCAGGCGATTCTAGCCATGCTATTGGATTAATTGCTGTGAAATCTGGGTCAGACTGCAAGCCTCCTGCAATATGCTCTTATTTTGGACACATTAAATGACCATAGGTCATCTGTCCATGCTCTTGTATACAACCCATAGTTTACCAGCTGTGGAGCCACCACACCACTGTCATGGTAGTGGTAAACATGCAATTAAGGTTACTCCACAAGAACTACTGTGGTTTAGGAAGAGACTGTGGTTGAAGTAGTCCCTTAAGGTTAGCAGAACATTGATGTCATAGTAATAAACACAGTTATAACAATAAACACAGGGTTAAAGTAGTAGAGCCCTCATGAATAAAACCAAACCCAACTTCACTCTAGAAACACCGTATGCTATGTATGTTTTAGAAACATTGTTCAAAATCATACTTCTTTTATCTTTACCATCAGTTACGTCACATGAGAACATTTGTAGCCTTGAGAAGAAGACAAGACAGATCAGGATCTAATCTAGCTGGTAGGCCTACTGGGGGGGTCAGCTGTGCTGTGCTGTGGTGTGGGTAGGCGTTGGGCTGTATGGGAAGGGAACTCAGGACAGCAGAGTCAGCACTGAGAGCATTTGACCGTGTAAGCATTTTTTTGTCCCTAGGGTGAACAAGCTGCTGCCTTTAGGAGAGCAGTGCTTCTTCTGGTGGGGGGTTAGGACTTGCATTTTAGCCACCAAACCATATCCAAGGGCCTACTGTCTCGTAATTTATCCATTAACACACCAATGCTCCAAAGCCAAAATCAGATTTGGCTTGTTCTCATGCTCAACAAGGACCCTTTAAAAATAAGAAGAAAGGTTTGTTTGATAAGAATAAAGAGCCTTAGCAGGCTGAGAGCTATTGATATCACCAAAAATAACAACACAGAGGTCTTCAGCATGTCTCACTACTGGGAGACACAACCCTTCAGAACTTTCTTCCAGAGACACCTTTGGTCAGATTTAGGCAACACAACTACTTGGTTTGGTTTAGAACAAAATCAAGGTCTGAGATTCAAAATACACAGTTTCACAATTATCATTGTGAAAAACCTTGAATGTAAAATTCTGCCGTCTGTTGTGTGTGACACATGAAAAAAGGAAATCTCCACCACCCTTCTGTGTTTCCACAAAGCTGAAGGAGAGCAATGACACACGCTGGCAACAGCCCCTCTGATGATAATCGAGACTCAGTGTCTGAGAAAGTGTGTGAGCTTTGCTTAATTGAGCCGGACACAAAGCTAAGCCAGGGATAAAAGTGCCCTTGTGAATAATATTAGCACTCTCACCGCTCTACCAAATTTGCTGGAGCACTCACTTCCACTTGCCTTGTGTAAATATTTTTGCCCATCATACAGGAATTGCAACAAATCAGACGCCACAGTCAGAAGAGCCCAGTGCTTCCATTCCCCTGCAGTTTGCACTGACCATTTATCCATCAAACTGTTCTTGCCTGAAAATCATTTAAACCCTCAAACAAAAAACACAAAACAAAAGACAAAAGTATCACAGTATCATCAAGAAAAACATCTTTGTGCTAGAAAGGCAGTTGTGTCTGTGTGTGTGTGTGTATATATATATGACATATATGATATATATATGTACAGGGGGTCCTCGAGTTACGACGGTCGCGAATTACGTTGTTTTCGTGGTAACGACACATCTCCTGTGAACTTCCTTGTTTCGGCTTAAGCGGTTTGCCCCGTAAATATGTATAGACTTCTTACGGGAACTAGTTGGTGAGCGCTCTCTCTGTCTCTCAGCGCGCCTGCCGGCTCTCCAACACCTCCACAGCACAGCTAGGCTACTCTGCCTTGTGTTTACTTATGTGAAATGGCCGGCTGGCGGGGGGGAGGGGGGGCGGCAGCGACAGCCGGTAAGGAGATGCACACGGACACAGATGCGTTCGGGATCGTGGCGATACCGTACGTTTATTCACAACACAGGGTCTACACGGTTGATAACAGAAATCTAAAGGAAATGCTCATTTACACTCGCGATAGCAACCCCTACGGTGTGTCAAGAGGGACAAAAAAAGGCAATTCACCATAATAAACTCTTATTTTAGTGTGGTGTTATAGCTACATCTGGTGGCACAATGTATGCACAATAGCACAATGAATGTATGTTCCGACTTACGTCAAAATTCGGTTACGACACATTCTCAGGAATGGATCTCCGTCGTAACTTGAGGACCCCCTGTATATGTAAACAATTAAGAAACTATGGGCTTTAGTCTTAGTAGTAGCAGTAGCGTTAAGAAACACATTTTTGACATGATGTGAAATTGTATGTCGACACGTTTATTTTCGATTTATAGGCAGGTATAAATGTGATGTAAAGGGGAAAGTCTTCTCATTAAATTTTCACCCATCAGGTCATATTGACCTGGTGGGTGTGTTGCAAGATAACTGTTTAAGACGGACAGCTGTTGAGAAAATCAACAGATAAATATCCCTCTTTTTAAATTAAACTGTAAATTGCACATGCTTATCATGTTTTGAACATGTTTTCCTTTGAGAAGCTCTTTGATGAGCAGCCACATGGTACAATTAAGAGAAAATAAGACCTCTGGTGACTTTCACAGAATCAAGTTTAGAGGGATGTGACAGCATATGCTCAGAGACACCAGTAAAAGTTTCAAACATTACGTCATTGTTTAGACTCAGGAAAAGTGGGGGAAGGCAAAGGCAAACAGTCGGGGCGTGGGCTGTTCTGTGAACAGGCAGGAAGATCAAAGAACGCAAAAGGCAAAAAGCAGAGAAAAGTAAAATCCAAATATAAGCAGGTTGTCAGAATAACAAGACTTAGCAGACTGGAAAGACTAATTGACAATCAGGCTTGGAATGAGTGGAAGTGGGACAGGACAAATGAGCAGGGAACAGGTGAGTAGGTGGGCAGGTAGGTATCAGCTGACTGTAAGGCTGAGAAACAGGGGGTTACTGCAGGACAGGAGGGCAGGGTAGCTGCTAATACAGAGCAGGCAGACACACTGCCACACAGTCTATACTCTCTACTAATGAAAGTGGCATGGGCACATACCGTACTGTACTTCCGATACTACAACTTGTATCGGAAAATAAAGAAGGCAGTGTGTGAAATGGGAAGTAAATCCCCAAAATAAGTCTGGAGTGTTGCAATAACCTTCAATTCAACAGAATAAATAGGTTTTTTTTTCTATAAGAGGTTTTTGTTTGTTTCATTAAACAACACCCCGGACATTCAGAATGACGGGCAGGAAGTAAAAAAGCAACACAATGTGTATCTGAAAGAGCAGCTGAGCACAGGAAGTATAGGGGGAGTACAAATTTCCTCTTCTGGCTATTTTCCTAAATTGGAATGTGTGCATGGATGGGTTTAATAATTCAGGCTGTGTTCACACCTGTAATTATTAAAGGTGCATAAAGGTCAGCTTACTCATGAATTCAATCATTGGTGTAGGTACGCAACAGCCTGAGATACAACTCCACTGGAACTCAGCTACGCATTGTGGTGACATAGAACACAAGCGTGACAGGATCACTTGGCATATGTCTCCCTGATGAAGAGTATAAAAAATGAAAAGGGGAATGATGCAACCATAACACTAAACAATAATGTAAGGAGACGTTTGTGTTGTCAGGAGCCTAAATGTAACCTTTATAATGTGTGTGTGTGTGGGAGCACACATGTCTGCATGTGTGTGTGTGTGTGTGTGTGGTGGTGGTATTATATAGGAACTCTAGGGTATAGATTTTATTACTTTATTATTAAAGTAGGAAGAAGCCAAATATTCAAGTCTCATCTTAGCTGTGCCAATATTTTATGACTTTGCCCCACTAACTCTTTTTTTTTTTTTTTTAACAAAACATAACAAAACATTAAAGCAACTAATTAAAACTAGAATGGCCAACCTGGGTGCATCATCAGAGCAGGGAGAGAGGAGCGGGTTCTACATCGCTGAGTGCAGCCTGCAAATGAAATGCTCACAAGTCAGCTGGAGTCTCGTGTAACATGGGCACTGAAGCCCACACTGTACATTCACTGTGGATGGAGATAAATGAAAAGAATAATTTCTACAATATGGGCTGGCAAGGCGTCCTCAATCTCCTATTCCCTCTCTCGCCTGGCACACAGGAACAGTCAGTGGCAAAGGCTAAGTGGATAGTTGGGTCTAATGGCCTGGTGATTCTATAAATAATAGCTACACAGTTTCCTCCCCATTGATCACAGAGCTGACTGATGCTGGGGTGGGGGTGGGGGTTGATGTATGTTGAGTGGAGCTGACCAGAGAACATGCTTGGCTGCCTTTGCCTTCACATGCTTCTACTGCATGATCTATCAGACCAGCGGCCTGTACGCTACCAGAGATGATCCGGCCTAATTGGCTGCTATGAGAGGTCCATCACTTAAGGCTCGTGTGGAAATGGAGGAAGGAGTGACTGTAGACAAGCTTAACTAACTCCACCGCTAAATATCCAGCCTTGAAAAGTTTCTCGGCTTCAGAAAAGCCCAGAACTGTTAGAGTTATAAAGTGTCTTAAAATTTGAGGTGAGAATTTAAGGCTCAGTGCATCTGAAGAATAATAAAAAAAAAGGTCTTTCATATTATTACTGACCGACTTTAATTAGATCGTTTGGATGAGTTGTTCATCAAAGGTACTTTTTGCAGGTCTTTGTACAGACCTGACATCTTGCTTACACAGGTCAGATGTCAGGGTCAGAGGCCTTTGCACAAATCTATCAAATGTCTGCAGAATTCCACATGGAAATGACCAGAGGTTGAGGAGAGTGAAGGGCAAAGGCCACGTAGCCTTCTTAAGTACCACAGTGTATCCTTCACAGCGGGGAGAGACAGAGAGAGAGTGAGAGAGAGCGAGAGAGAGCGAGAGAGAGGGAGCAGCAAGCCGTGAGTGTGCTGAAGATTTCACACTGGCAGAAAGTGGAATATTATTATAATGTATTATTTATCTGCTTATCTTCATCACACATCACAGAGGGAGGAAAAGTTAGAATTTCAAATAGGAAATCATTCCCTGGCGCTCTCCTCTTATCAATGTGCTTAGTTGTGTTGTTTTAGGACGCAGAGCAAAGCATGTGTCCACAAAACATTTGTGCCATGAGAAAATTTTCTTTTAGAAAATAATCAGCTTTGTTTTTTTATTCATTACCACCTCATAAACTTAACCATGTGTTGTGTTAATGACTGTTACCATGACAACAAAGGATACTGGAAAAGCTTGTATGGGTTGTATAGGTATATGCTTGTTTAAGCTGAGGGATGGTGGTACATTGTACACTAACATGTGCAATAGCTATAATAAGACAAATATGTCAGGTATACATTAAAATGTTAAGTAAGATAAATGAAGAAAAACATTATTGACATTGTTAACTTTATTAACGTTATATGACAGACTGAGTAGGGGAACCTGAACGCTGAAGCTACCTATCTGCATATCCCATTTTTTTTTATATACAAATATTAAAAACACAGGAGAATAAAGCTGGATGCTTTTCATCAGCAGCTGTTGTAAGAGCGATCTGGGGGTGAATGACATGTTATCTACATTCAGATTTCTCTCCAGAGTTTGGACTGAGAGAAACTGGTATTATTCACATGCTGTGAAATGTTACTACCCTGACTGTGTCATGTGTGCGAAGAACACAAAGGTCTTCAAAAGCTCTAACGTCAGCTTGAAGTTGTGCAGTTGTGCTTTGGTAGACTGAAGATTAAACAAGCATGGAGAGCAAGTGCCATTAAAATCAGCCTCTTTTTAAATAATAATAATAATGATAATACTTCTTATTATTAGTGTTCTTGTTGTTGTTGTTGTTATCAAAAATAAATAGGAACATAATAAGAACAAATAAAACTATTAATTAATTAATATGTGAACTCATTATCCTTTGATGGAGGAAAATTACAGGAACATGCAAATGAGAATAATAACATAATAAAATTAAGAGTAAGACAATGAAAAATAAAATTCATCCTCGTGTTACGTCATGACCTCATTACCCGGCAGTCCATCAGAGAGGAAGAGTTCAACTAAACAAGCCAGTGAGCAAACAAAAGGGCTGCTGGCACATCATTCCAGGAGGGATTCCACAAGTCTCTGTTGTAATTACCCAGCATTCAGCTGGTTCTAAAACCCAGCTCCGCCCCTCTGCTCCCCTGACAAACAGTGTGAATAATAAAAGTGAATCTGGGTCAGCGGCAGGTATCGATGATGCCATATGCAGTTTAAATTAGTCTGGGTGGATGCTGATCAATAGAGCACAATTGTCAGGTCTTTACAGTCACCCCTGGCCCCAGCTGATGGACATTGATTCAGACTTAAGTGGACCTAAATGCAGAGGGACAAAAGCATTGGAGGTGGGTAAATAAAATGCTCCTTGAGAATAAACACTGGGGGTGGGGGGGAGAATCTGTGTATTTTTCTGTCGTACACCAGCATCTTCTATTATTAGGAGACTCAGACGGAGGCAGACAGATGCAGGGATGGGCAGCAGGCAGATTTCTAGGCCATGGCAGACACACAAAAGAAACGGGTGGCTCTGTTTTGTGTTTGTGTTACAAACGTGGCTTATTTGTTGCCTTATTGGGCAAAGATGGATACAAATGCACTGACAAGTGGTGACAAGTCGGTGGCAAAAGCCAAAATGAAATGAGTGATACACAATGGGAGGAAGTAATACAAAACTGATCATATAGATTAACAACTGACTGTCGGTTATGCCTGATTAAATAGAGCTGTGATGCTGTTTTCATTCAATGTTGGAATTTCTTTTGAATAATATATGTTTTGATATTTTTGTCTCTTTTTTTAGTTACAGATTTTATTTTTTTCTTATTTTCATATCTTTTATATCTTATTTTCTACTGCTTTCATTTCACTACGCCTCTGTTTATGATGGTGTCTTTTTGGCAGGAAAAATGAAAAATGATGAATTTATTCAATATAAATTCAAGCATTAACTCAAAAATTGTATTTGAATTAAAAGAACGACTCCCACGCTTATTTCGATTTGAATTGGTTGCTTTAATTTTCAGAGTTACTTTAAGTATTCAAGCTGCTAATTAGACTCTCGCTAATCTCACACAAAGCCAGACAGACATTTAAATGTGGAAACTAATTACCCTTCATTCCACTCCAAAACAAATGCTATTGTTTTGATTGGAAATGCAGGAAATGTGTCAGAGCAGATGTTGACCCAGGTTGTGAACAGCACCTCGGGCCACATGTGTACTGTGATTTCCTGAAACCTACGCTACAGCAAACGTCACTACACCACTTGTCTTGAGGTTGTCTGCCTGCTCGCTGCTGCTGCTGCTGGTGTTACTACTCATTTAAGCAGTGAAATAGAACAGCAGCTGCTCGTTCATGAATCACTTTGGCAGGAAAGAGTTTGACAATTGGCAGCACCATTTATATTACGAACATGACTCATTTCTCGATCTGCTCTCAATATGCTAAAGCTTTGCCCTTTAAGAGGTGAGTAGTTTGTTATTTTTTTTAAATTCTATTTTATTTTTTTCTGCTGAGTAAAAGCCAACATTTATCTGAACTCCACACCCCATGTGTCCCGGGGCGCTGCTATCACAGTGCAGGATTGATTGTGATATGGCTGCAAGTTACATTTAGTGCCTCTGGGTCATTGGATCCACCCGTGAACAGAGAGTTGTTGTTCTGGCCACTGAGACTGGAGACAGTGATGGTGTAAAAAGGGCAAAAGTGTGCAGGCAGCTGATAAAAGGCACCAGTGCGAGGTGAGAGAAGAAGAAAATGAAGCCATCAATTGACTTAATGATTTTTAAAGTAGGAGGAAGTAGTTTTACATCTTATACTAACAAAAAACATCAACTTCTGATGCCATGTAAATGAGATAATCCTTCCCACAACGGGGAAAATAACATTGTAGTGGATAATGTAGATAACTCTACATTTTATACATATGGTGAGTTGACAAAGACAGTAATGGAAACCATTATAAATGATAAGCATCACATACATGCTCTCAGACCCAGCTGTTGTTTATGTGGTGTGTACCCACCCTGCTGATGTCCTGTATAATCTGACCTTGTGACTCACATTATTCAACCTTATAAAAAAACTGATATTTTCATTTGTTTACACACACACACACACGCACACACACACACACACACACACACACACGCACACCTTTTTTTTTCACTTATTTATGTGATAAACATTTTCATTGTATTTTTTATCGTTTTCCACAATGGATTAAATAAAAGGTTTTGCACCTCGGAGCAGATTTCAGACATGCCCATTATACAGCTGCTCATCACTAAATGTCTGCGTTATCGGTTTCTTCCTGTGGCAAGTGAGGAACAGCTCCTCACTGTGCACCATTACCAGGCGGAACAAGAAACACTTTAACGTATGGCTGCGTGAAACATCTCTCTGTATGAAACGCAAAGCATGCAAAGAGTCAATTTCCTGACAACTCAGAAATGATACAGCAGACACACAACTCTTCACACTACCGGCCGTTTGTGCTGTAAATTACATGATATATATTCAATATTCAGCTATAGTTTCCCTCCTACACATAACAAAGTAAAAGAGAGCGAATGGATGTCTCCTCGTAAAAACAAGATTATTCTAGACAATATTCATCGGTTAAATGCAGATAAATCATTAATTTCCAGACAGAATATCCCCGATCCTTGTCATCGTTATTCACGGTAGGTAATTTGGTGACGATCTCTTCAAACAGATTTACATCTCTGAGAGAACATTTGAAAATGAAGTTTAAAAAAAAAAGAACAATTGACAATGTCGGGCATATCTTTGCTTGGATGGAGGGAGATATAAAACCGGTAGTGCTACTTTCCTCCCTTTTCACAGAACATAATCTGGCTCAACGTAAATTAGAAACGTAATGGTCCATGCACTAGTTTCCACCTTATGGTGCAGGAGAGATGGGGAGGGAGGGGTGTGTGTGTGTGTGAGGGGGCAGACGAGCAGACGTGGCCTGTTGAAAAAAAGCAGAACACCCTGCTTCTGATTTAGAACCACGAGTTAATGCTGTTGTTATAATGTTTTGATTTATCAGCGATAGAAACATAAAGATGTCCACCAGTGAGGAGCCAGAACAGCTGAGCCCCTCTGATTTAATGGCTGCTCACGACAAGCACACATTTAAAAAGAATTTAAAACTTTTGTCTTGTACTGTTTAGTGATCGCATATAAAGTCGCATCATGCTGATCCAAGTTTTTAACACTGTCTGGGAGGCTCTTAAGCAGCCAACCAACCACCCCATCACCAAAATAACTGTTATTAAAGCCTCTCAATCCAGGCTCCAACAAAATTTAACATTCACTGCTGCAGGACAAAAAAATCCTCATGTCCATAGATGACAAATTTTGCAAGAAGCAGCAGAGAGCAGTCCTGACAGTTTGACAACCATGGATTTTTCAGTCAATCCACTGGGTATGTGAAGGTTCCTGTAACCCCATGAGGTCAGACCATTTCTCCAACCTGCAGAGGCCCACACAGCCTGCTAGTTGGAGCATTGCTTTCTGCTGGCAGCGACATTATTGTATTCCACAGGCATACTCCATAGCCCCTGGTCTTCTACCCCCTGGGCGTCTATGGAGGTACTGCAGGGGGTCGACAATAATATTTCATCTCTTCTTTTTTTCTTCGGTATGTAAAAAAAAAAAAACAATGTAAAAAAAACCCTGCAAAAACATAAATAAAAGGTAGGTAATTGTAAGAAAGAAAGTGATTGTAGAAAAGGGTGGGGTTTGATGGGGTGGCCTGCTCGGTGTCTTTCTCAGGTAAGGGGTCCTCGGAGTGAAAAACGTTGAAGACCCCTGCTCTGTAGCCAGCTGTCTGCCTATGGTGATTACTTGAGGAGTTCAATGGAAAAATTATACAGACAAATGAAATGTAATCAAAAGCTGGGAGCGTCTAAACAGAACCAAAGTTAGATTTTTACAGTTGATAACGTTTTAATGATGTTTTCCGAATGGAATGAATATTAATTATGCTGAAGAAAAATGTGATTATAATATTGGAGGAAAAGCCACAATGCTTTTTTCGCTTTTCACAATGTCACAAATACATTCCAAAATAAAAGAGCACAGTAAACTGGATCACTTTATTTAATGAGGCAGTAGGTAAAAGCAGAAACGGCATACACATGTGAACTCATCTGCCACTGGGATTTCTGTGCCGCTCTGGTTATATGAGAAGAGCCTGCTTTATTTTTTTATGAGGTGGTTGTGTAACTACAGCAAGAGATCTGACAGCAGCTGTAAAATAAGATAAAGAGAGGGAAGGGGAGGACGTGTGGGTAGAGACAGCCAAAGAAAGACATTTTACAACCTGCACTTAAAATATTGCATTACCGATGCCCTTATTGATATGCAATACAATGCCTAGTCCACTCCCTCTATGTAACAGCTCCCAGTATGATAACTCTCCATCGCTCTGACCCAGCACTGCCAGCCAAGTGTTAGCTGCTCTCAGCCATCGTCGAGCTATAACAGTATAACCGCACGTTTTGACTAAGTGGCTGATGTCCCTTGGTGCATGTAGCTGCTGAACTTCAGGTAAACGGTGATGATGCAACACAAAGCTGCTGCATGAACTCTGCAGGCTGCCATGATTCCAAGGCAGCGGTTCACATTAAGGAAGATGAAAATGATGCTCTTAAATTGTCATGTTTATGAGCTCCTGGATAGCGTTTATCATTCAAACCCCCACCACCACCACCACCGTGGTCATAATTGAATTGCTACCCTTTTGTCATGTGCATGGTTTATCTGCCTGTGGGGAAACTGGGCTCTGACATTCATTTTGCTACACCCGCCTTGCCATTGCCTGATTGTGGGATTAAATTAAGACATAATTAAATTGTGATTGCCGGTGTGCTAAACTCACCAACCTCAGCAAAAACATGCAAATGCAGACACACAGGGAGAAGATAGCACTGCTGAGTGGTTTCACTTGTCTGCAATTAACGTTTTTTTCCCCCCTAAAAAAGCATGTGACTGTGACGTGTCTCGTTTCAAGTGGGATTACATTGCTGTTTATGGAAAGATACATGGATTCACTAAGTGTGGAAAAGCGCTTCGGTTTTAACATTTGCATGTTTGTTGGTTCAGTCACACAAACAGAGCACAGCTTGTGATTTATGTAGTTTGGTGTATTGTTGCTGTTGTATCCTTCTGTCTGTAAATCACCACCAGTGTCTCAAACACATACAAACTGTGTGTTTGACAAAGACATCGTAAACGCTGACCATCATAATGGGTTGTGTCCCATAGCCTTGCTATTAACCAAAACACTATAATATTGATATTGGGCTAATTTCTGATCTGTTATCAGAAGAAAGTAAAGCACAGAAATGTTCTGCTGCGAGTGCTGTTATATGAGAAACTCACCGCAGAAAACAAATCATCATGTTACTGTATCTATAGCGACAATATGTATGTTAATCATCTGTTGGTGTTCATTTCATTTAATAACATTAGAGTACATTTATTCTAAAACATAAACTACAGAGAGAGAGAACACGACATGATATGTATTTTATAACAGTTGAATTGACATTAAGGCCATGGTAACTGGCTTCTCGGTCAGATCTATGCATTTTACAGCATTGAGACTCGTTTTGATTCTTTTATGGCAGATTTTTATTTTATTTTTTTTATGTATTGGCTTTTTTGTTTTGTTTTTTCCTCTCGGCCCTTCTCAGCACTGCTGCTCAGTTTCAAATGTCATGTCCTGCCACTGAATCACAATTTACAGCAGCGACATTTGCATTTGGATTGTGACTGCAGTGGGAGTTAAAGACAGATTGAATCTTATGCCAATGTTTATTTCAATTCACTCATTATCATTCACTTTTGTCAGTTGACAGTTATGTTTGCACTTTACGCTGCAGCTTGTTTTTACAGAGGTTAATGCACGTAATCAGCACAAATCTTAACAGTCAGTTCAACATGAGCACGCACAGTTTGAGCATGGCGGTGTTAAGTGGTTGGAAAGCAAATTGTGTCATATGGAAACAAAAAGCCTCTGGTTGACATGTACTGAATATAGCCCTTTCAATAAAAAATTCACGATATCAGCATATTACATTTATTCTGAATTTTCAATGGAGTGTGGTGATAAATTAATTTCTCTTTCCTCCATACTGACATATATGGATGGAATCCGAAATATTAAAAACAAACTAAAAAGTTTGAATCCTTCACATTTTCAGGTGTTCAGAACACACAAAGTGCCTGTGCGACCTGTGTGATCAGCATTAACTACTGTAAATAAATGATGTTAACATCGTATACAATGTGTGGCACACAGGCTAAACACAACCCAATCAGACAGAGAGAGCCTGACATGTTCACATACAGCACATAGTTAACAAGTAAATGTATACATCCGCCAAAACCTTTGAACACACATCACACACACATTAATGCAAGGGTAAGGTGCATTAGAGTAACTATTATACGTCTGATATTCTGCTTCAGTAACATTATGACTTTGTAAATGGGAGAACAGACACTGAGGTGGTGTGTGTCAGGTTGTCGTCTTTCATTTGTTGACTACACCGCTTTCACTCACTGTCCCTCTGGGACTCACCAAAGCATTTTAAAGACCCATATACTTTAGATGAGTTGTTCATTTTCTCTAATGTTCTTGAAAAGCAAAATATAATTCACCGTCTAACCCATCTCACCTGAGCTGATTTGTTTTTTGTCATGTCAACATTAAGATAAAGAGATACTGGTAAAATCCAACAGGACTCAGCTCCTCTATTATATTTTATGCTGATAAATAAAGACTTCCTGTTTAGCACTGGACATGTGTTCAGTAATGCGTACTGTGGAGATTACTGACTGTAAATCACCAGCACCGGAATTCATTTGAACACATGAATAAACGTCTCAAAACATGTCTAATTAGTGCGTCCATATGTGATTACGCATTTGTGTACATTTGTGTTATTGCTCATAAGTCTATTATTTTATTTTAAAATATCTCTCACCCTTTTCCTGATTTTTGATTTACAAGCTTTCTAAACTTTCTAAATCATTGGGTTTGGCACTGGGCCTGAGTTAACACAGCAATGGTTTGAGATGTTATAACAACATGCTGAATCAGTTGAGCCTAGTTATTGTGGTGTCAGCTGGTATCATCAATAAATCATATCATAAACATCAGGACAGTAGGGGATTTCATTAACCCTTGTATTATGGTGAAAAAAAAATACATTTCTTATGTTGCGGGTCATTTTGATGCACATTGTGTAAATCCACTCAAAACAATTAAAAATGAAGTTAAACCAATAAGAACTTAATTTTAGATTATACAAACTTTTAGAAGAGAGACATAGACATTGTTGCTCGGAAGATTGGCCTTCCATTCTCTTCATTCCATAAACTTGCAGTTGCTTCACCCTTTGACCTGTATACTCCAGCTAAAACCAAAATTCTAATGTAAGCATGCAAATCAGTTGGATCCAGTGGCTCCATTTTTCTTGAAAGACACACCTCCCCTCCAAGTTGGTCATGTCGAGGATTATCTTCTCTATGGGTGGGGATATGAAGAGCTGAAATGCTGATTCAATATCATCAACTCTTGTGACAGCAAATCTTGTTGGACCAGGAGTCATTTTGATGACATTAGAAGATGACAATCAGCCTCGGCCTTGGTGTGGTGATGTTGACCATTTTATTTTACCATCTTTAGATGTCCATGTCCCCTCTGTGGATGATGATTGTTGTGTTTCTTGGTGTTCATCTGATTCGTCCTCTGAATCTGCTTCATCATGGGAAAATTGACAATCTGGATCATCAATAGCATTGTCCTCTGGCTCTGAAGGATCCTCCGTCTTTGAAATATCTTCCTCAACATCACTATCCCAGTTCATAAGCTGAGATAAAGCTTCTTCAGCTGTAAATCGTCTGGAGCTCATTTTTGTGTATTTCTCAAAGAAAGGTCATGGAAACAGTGACAAGGACGGGAGAGAAGTTTCTCTTCCACACACACCTGTTCTGAATGGCTATTCAGAGGCAATCAAAATAAAGTATGTCAAAGAGACATGTTTATTTTGGACATGAACAGCTACTTTGTGTCTGGGTCAAAATGACCCGCAACATCATCTTTGTATACAAACTCTGTGCAGACACTCCACAACACATCAAAGTGTCCAGATTTTACACAGCAGTTCATGACCCTAGATGAGGAAAAGTCATAAAATTTCATGGGAAAAAAGTAAGGATAACCTGCAATTTGGTCGACATAAAAACTGAAATGGGTCAAATTGACCCGTAACATAATACAAGGGTTAAATACATAACAATGGGGAGAAACTGGGAAATCAGCATCAACACAACACAAGCTATGTCACATTCAACCGTGACATAGTGTTTATGCAGCCTTTTCAAATACATTAGAGAAGTGGAGTTGAGAGGTTACACATGCTTGCTGTTTGAACAGGAGGATGTGTTCAATCTTTTCAAACAGATATGACATGAACATGTAATTGAAGCGCTCCTTGGATTGGCAGTAAAGCAGCCACTTCACCAGCCACTACAACAGAGAAATATGTTCCTGAATGGTGCAAAGTGACAAATCTCACTCAGAACAAGCAGCCCCGATCTTCACACGCATTTATTCATCCCATTCCTCGCAATAGCCATATTTATTTTATTTCCTTTGCATGTTTCGGTGCATCACTTTAAATGAAATGTCTCTCTGTGATATCAGTAATGCAAAGACTTCCAGCTGTTAAAACATGAACATAAACTCTCAGTCTCAGACAGATGTAAATAACCATCATACTGTCGGTATGCGTTATAAACAGTACCAGCAGCGTCACACTCTGTCTTTGTCTGACTCATCCCTCACTATCTCTTCACACCACTGCTGCACAACCCCATCATGTTCTGTAGTGAGTCAATCTAAGCCATTAACAAGGTGTGCTCTGTTGCCACACACACACCTCACTATGAAAGTTCATATATTGTATATTTTTTTGCAAGAGAGAACAAAACAGAGTTGATAATGAATGGATGGATGGATTTAGGTCATTACTTTTTTCGGGATGAACGTCTTAGCTAACGATTCTACAATATTTTCTTACAAAATAGCAGTAGTTCTACTTGAGTAGTTTTTGCCAGATAACTACGATAGGAGATTGTCCACAAAAAAAAGAATTAATTCTGTCCCAGAAGATGAGCTTAACATAGTCTGAGAAATGCCATCCACCATAACGCTATACCATAACAGACAATAGCAGTGACTTCAGCAGTCTGACAGCAGTAATAGGGAGTCTGTGACTGAAAGGAAAAGCTGCATTAATGTAGCTTTTGCATTCTCATTGCATTTCATATTAAACAGCTTCAGCCATGAGGATTCTTCACCTAAAATGAATCTTGTTTTCCTGTCTGTCTTTTCTGTTTCATCATTTCCTGTTTTATTTTGAAAACATACCTGTCTTTTTTTTTTGGTTTTGGTTCCTGTCCTCATGTGTCTCACACCTGCCATCTGCTCCAATTACGTACCTTCCCCCACGCTTCCTGTCTGTCAGCCCTCTTTATATATGCTCCCGTCTTCCTCCTTTCACTTTACCAGATTGTCACTGTAGCCTGTGTGTGCTTTGCTCTCCAGCATTCCTTCATAGCGTTTGATTCCACTCTTTCTGACTATGTTTGTTCTCACTTTTTTTTGTGTTCCTGTCTGGATTCCTTCCTATCCTCTGTCTGCTCCTGTTTGGGCTGATTACCCGAGTGTGACCTGCTTAAGCTTCAGTCATCCATCCTTCTTACCCCTGTCTGCTGTGTACCAGTCTGCATATGAGTACATTCACTTTGATTCCAATTCAAACACAAAGCTAAAAAAAAAAAAAAAAAAACACTGTCGGAGCATGAAAATATAATTTTGCCTCGTTAAGTATAGCAGAAAAGATCAATAATACATCAATTCAACACAACTTTTTTGCTGAAAATAGGAGAATGCAGTGCATTTCCCCTCATGGGTGCACCTGGCCTAAACCTGGATTTCATTTCAAATAATCATTTTGATTTTTATTTTTCTGATCCTATTTGTTTATCCACACTCCAGTCTGTTTATTAATGTCTGATCACTGTGTGACTGTGCACTTATGACAACACACTGTAAGTTCTGGCTGCCTGTGATGATGGTTAAAACTTGGTTGGTTTGACTGTACACAGGTCACTGAAGCAGTTGGAATTCCCCTTTTGATGTCAATTGAAAATGTCAGAATATGAATCTATTTAGAAATAGGCTCACGTTGCCTCTGTGCCTATTCTGAAAATAAACCTCCATCCTAAAAGTGAGGTTGTGAGTTTCTTTTCTTTTTTTTCACAATTACAAGTGTGGAACGATGGCTTGTCAGATTGTGCGATGATTATAAGGGGCTCACAAGTGACTGATGGGTTAATTAAGGCTCTGGGTGAAGCAGGTAAACAATGGATCTGCCTGACACCGCACACGTCTGACAGTAACTTCAGCTTCAGACGTCCTCATCCGCAGTAATTTCACACAAGATTGTCCCCACATGCTAATTCTACCCTTTTATACTTCTCCCTCAGTTTCATCCCTTGTTTTAATAAGCTTGAAATTAAAACTGCTGCGCACGCTGGCTTTTACAGGAGGAATGATAAGGCTGAACAGTGGGAACAGAAATGAGTCAGGGCTACATCAAAGCAACAACGGCACATCCGGTGTGCTGCTGATTCCACTGCTCCCCGGTCTAATTAACTGTTTCATTACCTTTATGGTTTACACTGACTCCAGCATCTTTGTAACTTGTGTATCCAGTACCTCTTAATCCCCAACAGGGATTTGGTTTATTTTTTAAAACACAAGGAATGGAACTCTAGATCACAGAGGAGTGTTCTGTGTTGTATGTTACACACACACTGTGTGTCTGTGTGTGTGGTGTGTGTGTGTATACACGTTAAAATTGTATTTCTTTATTTTTTTAATTCATGCTACATCTGTCCAGTTCCTGTGGGTAGCAACTGTCTCCTGTGAACACACAACTGATGTACACATATGACAGTTATATACCGTATGTTCACCTGCTCCATGTAGCTCCAGAAACAACCTGCTCACTGAAAATATAAAGCTGAACATAAGCATAAGAGGTCCCCTCATGTCAAACCCCCTCAGAACAGCAAACACAGGTAATGGTGATTGACTTTCTCAGGATTCAATGAAGACCACACATATGGAGACTTCTCCCATCTGTATTTCTCACGCCATCAATAACAAACCCTGTCTCCTCAAAGAAAATATGATTCTAAACAACCATTACTGCAAATCTGTCTTGCAGAAAAATGTAACTGGAAGCCAGTGAGCTGCTGCCACATTGTACTTTGTCAATCGATGTGTTGCCTTTTTTATCATGTTGGTTCAGTTAGTCATCGTGCCCAATGTATACAAAGCCTCTTTCTGATGTCTAAACTTGAACATATTTTGTCCATTCACAGTCTGGACAACGATGTGCATGTATTTACTGAGAATGAATGTTTTAATAAATGCATAAATAAGGGCTCGGTCACTTTACACCTGATGTGTTACTTCTTCTCATGTTCAGTTACCACGCCCAGAATTATTTGTTCAGCATATATTGCAGAAAACAAGTGGAAACATCCTACTTCATACACATACATCAGTAAACACAATATAAAGTATCTCCTACAGTGAGGAAAATGTGTTTATTTACTCGTTACAATATGCTGCAGCTGATGCATATCAATGAAATGTTCACAGACAAAATCTGACCTTGCAGTGCAATATCCACTTTCCACCAAACTGCAAAGAATGTGCATTTTCAGTGGTGAATTTGTGCTGTGGCTGTAACAAGAGCTTAACAAAAACCTTTTTTAATTCTAAAACATATTTTACAGTCCATTAAATGCTTAGCCTGTGAGATGGACATCACCATGAAAACTATAGTGTATAATGAATTAGATTATGGGTGTTAATTATCCCACTTGATATTAAACAAAGGCAGGACCATTTTCTGTCCTTTTATCATTAAAGCTAAAACATGGCTCTTTTTATTCCAATTACTTATTGGTTTCTGTAGCATAAACGCTGCAATTGTTTCATTCCAGATAATTCTGTCTAACTTGAGGGTTCTTTGTAAACAGTGATAATGCTTAACAGTAATTTTAGCCTCATTTTCGGTGGTGATTTGGAGTTTGGAGCTTTTATGGTCCAATTTATTTCAAGATTTACAAAGCCCTTTTTGCAAAACTTTAAAAACATAATCATCAGGCGGAGGCTGCTTTGAAACATAACTTGGCCCACAGAACTCTGCAAATTATGGAGACTGCGATAAAACAGTTTGGTATAATTGCTGGGAGGTTTTTCACTTCTGATGCATGTCTCAGACAAAGTGTGAACATATATCAAAAGTTGTGAAAATGATGAGCCAATGGGCTATTTATCTATAGAATAAGATGATAAAGGTTATTTTGTAGATCCACTGCTATTCGGTGAAGCTACATATGGCGGGTGGAGATGAGTTGGAGGAGCTCTGACAAACCTTGAATTTTGTTTGGGTAGTTAAAAGTCTGCATCAAAAGGTAAATTAGCTTGAATGGTATTTCAGTCAATAAATCAGCATGCTTCAGTGTACTCCTGTGACATTTATTTTAAATGATGTACTGTGGGAACTGAGATCAAGCCCATTAGACAAACGGTAATTTATGAATTGCAGTAAACTGGAAAGTTGGCCTCCAGCACAGTGTGACAGTTGTGTTACAATTACAAAGGGACAAGAAAAAGACAAATACAAAGTGACAAGCTGCTCAGGAAGCAACTAACAGAGTTATTTGTAATGGGTGCCTGCGCGTTTCATGCACGGCCCCTCAAGTCAAAAGCAACACAGCAATGAGTTTTCATTATGCACCAAGTTAAAATACTACAGGCAACAGTTTCTCAGAGAGAGGGCTGGCTTATAAATCATCATTCCTCAGCTCTCGGTAAAAATCGCACATGGCAGTTCTCAGGCATCATTTTTGTAATTTTGTGTGACCGCTCCAGAGACTCTCTCCCGTGGAAGAGAGACAGAGGGTTAATGAAAACCTCCCAATCTGTTCTTTATGGAACTGAAAGAGAAGGTATCACTTTAACAAAGTACGATAATGGAGACCCAGGCATGATGCTTAGTCCAAGACAGCGTTCTGATCACAATCTGGTTTTATCACTGCTACTGTAGATGTAGATGTGACAGTGTTTGTGCACAACCTGCACCTCTACTGGCATCTCTGCAGAGCATATTCCTCAGCAATACCTGAGGAATGTGTGACCCCATTCAGGCTAATGAAATCTACTCCCATTAGCCCAACAAGGCTTCATCACCATGGTGATAAGTTTGTCATCAGGAGATGAAGTATCCCATCAGCACCAAAATCCATGACAATTTGGTTCTATCAAAGTTACCAGAAATTTCAATATTTCTCTCATTAATAAAAGCATCAAAACGCAGAGTGGTGCTTTTCGATATAAAACTAATATATGATCAAAAGTCACCATTTTACAACTCCATTAACAATATTTTGAGATTCAATTAGTATACAATGAGGCTTTCCAATGTAATAATACAAAAAAGTTGCAAATATAACAAATAAAAACATATGTGTATATACCCTGAAATAATATGAATATATAAATAACTGATGGATGTAACTTTTTTGTATTTTGTACACTGGAAATTGTGAGCCCTATGTTAGACATGACACAAAAAACAAGATTAAAAAAAATTAAATTACATGAACAATGTGTATAAGGTTAAATAAAACAACTCATCCACAAACAAATAAAAAGTGGGCGGACGACACTGTATTTACATCTGGCCTGTTGTTCTGCTCCTTAATTGCTTTTGTCTATAGCATGAGCAGAGGAGTAAACTTCTGAGATCAGTGTTCTTATCTGTCATCTGTTATCAGTGTTCTTTTCTCTGCCAGCAGTCAATAGTAAATATGGAAGCCCTACAAAGACATACTCCTCTTTGTCCCCTCATGCTTCTCAATATGCACCAAAACAGTGGCTCATGTCTGCACAGGAAATTAAAATTGTAAATGCATGTACCATTCCCTGCATAGTGTTAATCACAGCTAAATATACACGAAACAACCTGTAGCCTCTGATAGAAAGCAATCTACATTTGTCATGGAAAAAATGAGCCAGTGCATTTATCAAGGGGAAGTGTAACGAAGCATAACATTTCTCATTTATAATTATTTGATTATCTCTCTGGCTGCTTCAGCAGTGTTAGGCACCGCTGGGGTTTTACACAGCCCTGCTGGCACAAAAGAGTGGTGAAAGAAAACTGATGCCACATTAATAATAAACTCTTAATAATATTTGGATTCAAGAGTCCTTCAGACTTAAGCAGACACCAAAGTTTGATATCAATAGCAATTTATTTTAATTCTCGTCTCGCTGAGAAATATACATTCATCACCTTGTCTGTGACTGTCACTTGGGGAACATGCTGCTGAAACTGGCTGTGAGGTTGAGTCACAGATGGGGAACAGAAAGTCTACAGCTGTCAGAGAGCACTTCAGAATGCTGCACTTAGAAATAAATGTAGATCATTTGAGGGTACAGTACAACGAAAAGGTCTTCAGGCTCCAGCATAGGCTAAACATGTGCATTACTCTAAATGCCACCAAGTTAGTTTCCTAAAATAACTAGCCTGTACTTCACCTGAGCGATTAGCTCTCCAGTGGGTGGTAATCGGGTTAGGGTCCCTGCTCTAACGACTCTGAATGAGCAGGTTTTCAAACATGCTGTGTGGTAACGGTGAATCCATTTACTGGCAAGTGACATTCTTGGAGGGTCTTACATGAGTAGCTGCTTTACTTTACAATGTTGCTGTATTTCTGACTCCAGGAATTTTACTATGCCGTGGCGGTTTAATTGTTGTTGTTCAGGTTCGTCTTTGGGCTTTTCCCTTTTCAGGGGTCACCATTGCTGATCAACTGAATGTTGTACACATACTGATTTGTCCATATTGATGTCCATAGTATAAATAGCTGTTTAATTATTTGATATTTATCATCAGTGGGGTTTGTGTAATTGGTCATTTACAGTCAATACACCACTTTGTACAAAGTTAACAGATTGAAACAAACAATTAACGGCATTATTTTAAAAAACAAATTAACAAAAACAACATTAAAATATAAGGAATGTAAGGAACTAAAAACAAAGTATAAGCAAGGTGGTAAAAGCTGGAATACATACTGCTCGAGTGCAGTGTTCATAGGATTTTACAAAGTTTTACGATTTTACAAAGTTGTACGAAAAACTTTTGTGGGCAGGCTGTCTCAGAGTTCATAATACAGTGAAAATCAATTCTGAAAAATCAATTCTAGTGCCTTTAAAGGAACATCTGCAACAAATGAGATCAACAGGAAAAAGCAGGTTTATATTTTTATATTTTCTCTGTCTAAAAAGTAGGAACTGCTGCTGTTCATCGCCCATACAGAGGGAAGAGATAATCATTTGAATTTCAAACTAATGCTCTTTTACAAGCATTCAATCCACATGATTTGTTTTGTAAAATCTAAATTTAACAGTTTAGAAATCAATTTCATTCAGTTTGGGAGTCACACTGTTATTTACATGAAAGTGAGTCGTGCCAGTAGGTGGACCGCATGGGATGTGAAGTTACAGCACCATGCAGAATGTGTTGAATTAGCAGCATTATTTTGCTGATGTGAGCATTATGAGTCTAATTTTAACTACAGTACAGTACCACAAAAGGATTAAGTCAGTGGTCAGGGATGAGCGGTGCAAGGCTGAAGAAAAGAAACTCCATACAGAGAAAAGGAACCACAGCTTTAGAGTGGAGGAGGCAGATCAGATGAGGCAAAATGAATGTCTGTGATTAACATTGTTTTTTTTACACCATGACTTTAATCAGTGCTGTACCTCAGATGGACAAGATGACCAAAGGAAAACTACACACATGTAGCATTTATTATCTGTGAATTACAAGCGAGTGATTGTTACTCACAAACTCACAAAATAAAGAACACCTTCTTATTTTGTTTTGAAGAAGTTTTGTAAAGTAGGTCACATTTTGATCTCAGACAGGGAAAGTTTGGGCAAAAAACCAAAAAAAAAAAAAAACACTTGCCTGCTCTTGTCTGAAGGGAAAGTTGACTGTAAAGAGAGATTCCTCCTGTTAACCAGAAAAAAAACACCCAGAGCCCAGAGGTCGTCTGTACAGCAACTTCTGAAAAACCTACAGTTAGATTTTATTGTTAGGTGACCTCTGGTGGTTGTTATGATTATGACAGGAGCAGAGGAGAGAGTCAGGTGATAACAGTAAAGTTTGTGGGATGGATGGATGTGACAGGGCCTTTTCAGTTACGTTTAGTTTATTTTTTTTATCTATGACCTTTCTAAGTCACGGTCTGTTCATACACCTAACTAAATAGTTTCTTTAGCTTAACAAACTCATGACAAACAAAGGTCAAGCCCCTGTGGGTCATCTCTGAGGGAAGGTGAGTGATCAATGCTGAATGAGCATTTTGTTAGACCACACAAATACTGAGTATTTCCTCCCTTTGCTCCCAAACAGCCCCAATTCTTTTTCTGTTATTGATTCCACCAGATACTGGAAACTTTCCAACCTCATTTCTGCAGATTGGTTATCTATACCTTTAATCTGCCGAGCTCCTGTTTTCCCAGTTGTAATCTGAAGTACCCTAACCTGAGGTTCAGCTCCATCCAATCAATCAATGGCCACTGTATCATCCACTCTTTCTGATGATTTTTTTCTCCAACAGAGCAGCTGCTTACTAGAAGTTTAGAATTGTGGACATGAATATGTGTGTGAAATTCTCAGATCAGCAGTTTCAGAAACAGTGTAACCAGCCCATCTGAAATTCAATCCCCAAAGGGGAGTCCTCTGTCATTTTATCCATAATTTTGCATTACAATTTTTAGCAATTTTAACAAATTTGACTGGGTAATTTAATAATTTACCGTAAATCAACTGAAAACTGCTTTAACCCCCCCTCACAACATGTTTTGTGGTTTCTGGCAATTGCATGAAAAATGTATGGCTCCTTCCTTCTTTCAAAGCGCTGACAGTTTAGTGCCACAGGCAGCCGCTGCTCTGCTTGGCCTTGAAACTGTGGCTGTGAATAGGGATTTTGCTGGGATTATGGCTGCTGCGGGTGTTATGGTTATGTCAACTGTAGGAGTACTGTGACTACATGTTAGTGCTCCTGTTAAAGGAGAACTCCAGGCCATTTTTACACTCGGGTCAGATCCCTTCGGGCCTCCCGATGTGGCAGGAAGCAAAAAAATTCTGAAAATGATGCAGCATTGCGTAAAATATCTCCATAATCAGCTGGCGCAGCAGCGGAGCGCCAATACTTTCCTATGGGGACATGCTCTCTAACTTCACATTGCCTGGAAACAACGTCAGAAAATCATTACAACAGCATCAGCAAACGTGTTTCCTCCTTAAGAGACACCACTGTGTGGGTATCACTCAAATAATGTGGAAAAACAGTATCAATTATGTGTTTTTAGTGGCAGTCTCTCACCCTCCTCTCTTCTGGGTAAAGTAGACCTAAGTAATCGGTTATGAGTAATCTGTAAGATGAGTTCCTCCATAGCCACTATGGTGCTATCACTGCCATGTAGTAAAATAGTAATAAATATGGACATGACCCTGCAATGCTCCGCCATCGTTTTCTACTGGGAGAAAAACGAAAACAGCAGGAAAATGTTTGTGGCGATACGAGCGCTTGCCCCCATAGGAAAGCACTGGAGCCTCACAGCTGCACCAGCTGATCACGGAGATGTCTCGGCAGAGGCGGCAGCATTTTTTCTCTGGGTTTTTGTTTCCTATCTCGACAGGTGAGTCCAAGGATAAGGCCAGAGTGTAAAAATGGCCGGACTTCTCCTTTAGGTGTAGTATGTAAATGAGTTTGGCTTTTGTCTGTTTGGGTGAGAGGGACTTAAACTACCACATTACATTACTACCACATTTTCCGAGTATGTGTGAAATTGTTTTCATAGTGCAGTGCAGTAGAGTGAGCTTTTAATCAGTGCACGTAACCATAGAATTTTCCATTTTGTGCATGTAAAAGCTTTTTACGTGTGCGTGTGAAGTTTTCAGTATACTACATAAATGATTTTTGGTCCATATACGTGCATGCTAGTAATTATGCATAATAGCCTTGATGGCTGCTCATACAAACAAATGACAGAAGCATAGAGGAGTCTAAAGAAAGAGTCTGTAATGTTTCTCCTGCCAGAACAATATTAGAACTAATTCAACCACTGTCTGATAAATGCTGCTCACTGGAGTAGCTGGCCACTGGTACTCATCACAGTCCAGGCACAACAGAGGGTGGTTAATATGGACTTCTTATAACAAACTGTAACTTCCCCATATAGTCATTACCAAAAAGGACTACTGACTACATGTTGTATGTTATTTTGCTAAAAAAAAAAAAGAATAATTTCAAAGACGTAATGATGAGGAGCATTGTTGTAAACCGAATCAATCTTAGCATTTTTGCTGATTATGATTCTGAGGCTGGCTGATTGTGCTGGCTGTCAGAATGTAAGGGCTTCATTCACACTCCCACTGCTATTTCGAGCCAACCCAGAAAAATCCATTGTTTCCCCCACTCATAAATATGCTGAGCTCTCTCTGTTATTTTCATTGATTGTAACTCTTGAACAAACTATGTTGAGTATAATTTTGATTTTGTCCTGAAAAAAAATATAATTTTCAAATGGCCAGTACTGTTGTATAACTTATTTTTGTCACAGGTTGTCAGCAATAAACATAAAGCTCAGGGAAAAGTCATAATCTCAAGGCTAATTCTAGAGAAATGCCACCAAGGGGAGAAAGGGATGACAGAAAATCCCTGAACGTGATGTCAGCTTACATTTCAACATGCAGAGACTCTAAATAACTTCAAAGAGAAGAGAAATACATAATGGTGATGGAACAATACCAAGTTAATTCCTCATGTAGTCAACATCTGCTCAAACCAACACAAGCTCTCATGAGACAGCCATGGCAACAAAGCACTCACTATTTCAACATGTCACCTGAAATGACTCTCCAAACAAAGAAATGAAAGAAAGAAACAACAACAGTCTGGCTGTGCGCTCTTAGTTGGTATGCTCTCATTCAAGACAACAGTCACTGAGTATGGTGTGTCTTTTTAATATCTATGTTTCAAACCCAGTTCAGCCATGACCTTGGGTATTTGCCAAACACAAACATGGCACCACAAAGAGATGAAGGATTCAAAGTAGTTCCTTTTTAAATAAATAGAGTGAATTGTACAAAGATCTTGACCTGACGTGAATACCAAACAGAAGTGCTGCCATCCTAACAAACACACCCGACCTGTTTGCATTTCTTGATTATTAAACCATTACTTAATGGGTATCATTTGACATTCAACAGATCCACCATTTGAATCATACTTAGTCTTAATTTGTCACTTTCAGTCATGTTTTGGTCATCAGACAATTAAAATTAGTTGAGTAAATCTACAGTACGTGTAGTTTTGATCCACTGTTGAAGGAAACTAAAACAGGCCCCATTTACTGTATTACAGGCCAGTGCAGCATCACAAAGAGAAACTACTACATTATAATAAATTATTTTATCAGGCAATACATTCAGATATAAAAAGAAACTGAAAGAAACACAAAGACTTTTACAAGATGTCAATGGCACAATTCACTATACTTATATAATTTATGGGGACAACATGGAAAATAAAATAGTCTGAGGAACGACACCGGCCTGCAGCCAGTTCAAGGTAAAATTCACTCACTGATTTTCTACTACTGACCCCAAACCATATAAAACAGACACACTACAGCTATGAGCTGCATGACATATGTTCTGCTCAGTTCTGAAGAAGTGAATTCTGTCCTTGCTCCATTTCATTTTTGACCTATGAAGAAAGCTTGTTATAAATGTTCGTATGCATCGTATTTGGTATCTCACAGCAGAGGAGAGTTAATGACATCACCATGCAGTAAAGTGGTATCAGGTGCGGAGTATTACGAGTATGCGTACTTAAGGCTGGTAGCAGTATCAGGACAGCCCTAACAGATTATTATCTAAATGGCATTATAATCAGATGAGATGCACTTAATTTTATTGTTGAAATGTAAGCGTGTGCCTCACACAACACATAACAGAAATAAATGTTGGATCTCTTGCGCAAAATAACCTTCATGTATAGTTTCTTTATCTTTGCATACATACTTTGACTCATGTACATATGGTACACAGACAAGTGTGCTCATTAGGAGGGGAAGTATTAAATATAATACTTTATTGTTTCTGGTCTCACACTCCACCCCACCCCCTAAATCACAAATTGTAATTCTGATACTGCAATACTGCAAATAAGATTTACACAAATTGTATTTCTCTTGTTTCATGTTTGTCCATTACTTATGATATCTAGTTACAAAGTCTGAGGCCTCAGGAGTCACCTGATTAGTGTGCGGACCCAGTCCCTTTCTTCTGGCTGCTAATGCTAGCTACTGAGTGGTTTGCACATATGAGACTGATGCCGCGTGATGAAACACAAACAGCAGCTGAATTAGTATCCAGGCATGTCTACTCTGTCTGTGTAGAAACTGATTGGGAAATTGTTTGTGTTCTATTCCACTGAAGTAGCTACCCATAGCTGTTTGTAGCAGGTATCAAAATGTTTTTATATCTTGGCTGAAGTATTTAAAATACATAAATAAAAATTTGTACAAATATATACAAACAAAAATCAAATGGCCCTGTGTGCAAGAATGATATCGATAGCAATACAAGAAAATATCAGATATACACTAATCCTGCAACGGATCATAAAATATCAGTGATATGTAAAGCAAAATTGTGGGGGTGGGGAAGTGATTAAGTTAATTAATTTATAGATATTCAGCTGGATGGTGCCTGTAAGTAACAATGCTCCAAATTCTGCTGATGCTGCATATCCAGCACAATATTATTAGTCATACCTTTTATACAAAATGACAATTTAGAGGGAAATTGGGAGGGGGAAAAAAATCCTGTCTGCTGTCTGCTGTCTGCTGTCTGCTGTCTGCTTCATCAACGTGTACCCTGCCAATATATTTTATTGTCATTTCCACATTCGCTATCCTACTATCCTGCCCATAACACCCAGCAGAGCACGAACTGTGTAATGTAATCCTCTGCTGAAAAGCAGTCCCCAAAATGCACCTCGATCTGAGGAACAACAGATCAGAAAGAAGAAAGAGGCTTTATTTGTCATTGCACAGTGCACTACACATCGAAATTAGGTCTCTGCTTTTAACCCATCACACATGTGGAGCTGTGGGCTGCCAGACAAGGCACCTGGGGACCAGTTGGGGGGTTGAGGGCCTTAGTCAAGGGCCCAGAGTGGTGCCAAGCAGGGGTTGAACTCTTTATCTCAAGCTCGCCCCTCTAGCCACTTGGCCACCACTTCTCCTGTTTAATGAACTTAAAACCTGTTCAATGAAATTACTGAGCCTTGAGTGAACTGTTTCTAAATGAACATCTTTAGCAGGAACCACTATTATTATTATTACTGATTTTGGTCTTTTCATGGATTTGTTGACAATAAAAAATAAATAAGCCACATCAGCCTCAACCTCTTTGTTATTGTTCACATCACCAAGAAAGAGCTGTTAACTTCATCCACTATCAAAACTGCATCTTGGAAAGACTGAGAGGAGACAACATTGGTCAGCTGCTCTAACTCTAACCCTAACCCTAACCCTAACCCTAACCCAAAAACAAAATAACATTTGTCTAACATGTGACTACGCCAACATGTTTAACCAAATAAATACTACAAAACTTTGCTGTAATTAGAAAACTAAGCCATGAAAATCTCGTGTTCTTGGAAAATACCCCAGGTGAATTTCATTGGGGGGGGGAGTCTCATATGGATACAATAATTCTGCAATGCACACACATGGTGACATACTCACTGAACACTAATGGATTAGTTACTAAAGTCATCCTAGGGAAGCACTGAGAGGAGAAACATTGGCCATGTCAAAGAAGTCTCTGAAGAAGAGTTTCTAATGTCACAGGCGTGCGTATTCCTCTGGTTACTTCTACAGCACTGTGGTGTAGCAAGATGATACTGCAATACTGCAAATAAGCAAGATATATACATATATATATATATTGTATCATCATTTATTTTTCAACAGGACAATGACCCCAAACACAGCTCCAAGCTGTGAAGGCATATTTTACCAAAGAGGAGCGTGATGGAGTGCTGCGTCAGATGACCTGGCCTCCACAGTCACCTGACTAAAACCAATTGAGATGGTTTGGGATGAGGTGGACCGCAGAGTGGGAGAAAAAGGGCCAAGTGCGCAGCACCTCTGGGATCTCCTACAAGACTGTTGGAAACCCATTTCAGGTGGATACCTCATGAAGCTCGTTGAATGCAAAGAGTGTGCAAAGCAGTCATCAAAGCAAAGGGTGGCTATTTTGAAGAATTTAAAATATAAAACATGTTTTGAGTTATTTGACACTTTTGTTTTCTACATAATTCCATATATCCTGCTTCATAGTTTTGATGTCTTCAGTATGTATCAACAATGTAGAAAGTAATTAAAAAAGAAAAAACGTTGGATGAGAAGGTGTGACCAAACTTTTGAATTGTAGTGTATATGCCATATATTTGTGTGTGTGTGTGTGTGTGTGATAAGAAAAAAGTTACAAGAACACATCTTGTTGAGAAACCGACACTTGATGTGAAACTAGCACTTGACCTTGACGATGAAATTGGGAACTGCTCACATGAAAATCTCAACATTGTTGACTTTGTTGCTTCCGAACACTGCTGACAATAAATAATTCTCACAGGATTTCCAGATGTACACTTGGAGCTTGCCTGCCTGTATAACACATTCCAACTGATAAATGGTTCCAACATGAAGAACTGCACACAGCAGCTTGCAGAAGCAGAGGGTGGGAAAAAAAGATTCCCTGCAAAGACAGATGCCTTATACATATTTAAATACAGACAGAACAAAGGGAACAAGAGGTGAGAGCTAGCCCTCTGGTGGATTTCTGATGATACCATCTGATATGAGCTCAGAAAATATTTATATAATGAAACATGCAAAGGAAAGAAACCAATAGCTGACATTCCTCAGAAGAAAACAAGGACACACACTAATGTGTTGTACACTATCATCAAAAGAATCAATCTACATTTAAAAAATGCATTACAAAAACAAACATGTTTTTTAGTATGGGTATGGGACAGAGAATATGACAAACTTACTACCGCTTTGTAATAGCAGCTTGTCACTGGGCAACAGGGCCACAGAAATGTCTTAACATCAACTATTATAACCAAGATAATTAGCTCAGCTCAGCTACCTAATGCACTACAGCTACACTATACAAATGTTCCAACTTAATATTTTTGTTATATCTGCGGTTACATTGCTTTATCCAAACGTGTGTTGAAGTGTTACAGGAGTATAGAAGGAAGTCAGGTGACCAGTCAGGTGAAATACGTAAAATAACAATGTCCAGATTCAGAGGGGGTTGTGTTTACCACCTTAAACCATCACTGTCTTTTTTCTACTAAACACAACGTCGGTGGTTCGATCCATGTGTGTGCAACAATGGAAAAGCATTTGCTAAGGAAGTTCTGTATGAGTGTGCGTTGATGACAAAAAGATTGCATACAATGCATTTTTTCTTTTCTTTGTGAAGTCAGGTGTTTTTCTTCACAGCCACACTGAGACAGGTTGTTAACATTCAGTCCGTTTTGTACAAGGTAATAAACATATTAAATGTGATTAATGCATTGAGATGTACATGTTAACTGAAGTGAAACTACAAAATACAGCCCTGGAAGAAACTGAGACCACAGCAACATGCAACAAGTTTCAATTAGACAATAGATGTGAAGTGAGGAAAACTGTCCTGAGTAAAAACATCTTGAATTGCCGAAAAAACTGATACCAGGTTTTTTTCTGTTAGCGCTGTGCTAATTTTCTGAGAAACCAGTACAAAAGGGATGATTTCAACAATGTTAGAATTATCAGGCAGTAACAATGTCTGTGATTCCCCTGTATGAGCCGTAATAGCAGAGTCTCACTGTTCACTGGGAACTCGCCTGCCTGAATTACTCTTTTCAACTGATAAATGGCTCCAGCATGAAAAACTGCACACTGCGAGTGGATGAAGCAGAGCGAGATCTGACTAACTACCAGTGAGGCAAAGGTTTCAAGATGAATGGTAAGATATTCACGAGCAGAGGTGTTATCTTCCTGTTCTATATCTATAATCAACCACTAAAGCATACCGGTAGAAATGAAGAGGAGAAGTCTTTACTCTCTTTGACTGTCACACCAGACTCATTTTCAGCATATTGTTTATTAACTCACTCAAGGCGTTTAAATGCTAGATCTAATCAGCCTCTGCAGCATATCACCCTGAAGGGGTTTATTCTCTGTTGATGTCTCTGATTTGACTATTTATACTGATCTATCAAAGTAAAAATACATTTTGTTTGTTTGTTTTCTTTGAACGTCTGACAACATTCTTCTCAAATTGCAAATTCGACAGACACCGGAATGAAACGATGCCATGTTTGTAGAGATGCAGATGAAAGAAAAGTCTGGAGCTGTCGCTTATTTTGTTCCGGAGCTGTGTAACTGTCTGAAGTGCTAATGGCTTTGGTCTATGCGATCAAGTAGGAAGAGCGACACTCTAATAGCTGCCTGCTTGACCGCTATTTTTTAGTAAAGCTCTATATCCTCTAAAACAATAACCAGGATCTGAGCTGCAGTGACTGGAAAGGCAAAACTCCCACGGCTCTCCACAAGTCTGTGCAGCAGCAAAAACAAAGTTTGCAGATTCATAATGAACAAATTCACTGGGTGGTTCAGTCAAACATATTGTTAGGCCGCCTTCTTTGTACTTCACAAAAAATAAGAGCACTTAGTTGTTGTCACAGTTGTGTGTGTGGGTGTGCGCGTGTGCCGGCAAGCACCCAGGCAAGAGAATCAAAAATTGACTCACAGAAACAAGGTTAGAATAAGATTACACCAAACAACATACACATTATTAATATGCTGTCATATCATGACATCATATGTCATTTCATTACATCATATTAACTTGTACGTTAACGGCTAACAACATGTAGCCTATAATCCAGCTGCAATTCATTCTTAGTTGCACTTTGTTCAAGCAAAACCCAGATTGAAGGAAAATAATAATTTCCAGAATTCCAGACTAATTCGTAATAATCACATCCCAGCTCCCACACTTTCTTTTGTGTTGACTTGGTTGAGACAACCATGGAATTTCTATTATAATAAACGGTATTGGATGAGAGGAAGCTTTATCAGCTGGGAACTTTAAGCTATTTTAAGTCTACTCTCACACTCAGGTCCTGTCTCTTCCCTCAACAATGGGACCTGATCAGCGTGTGCCGCTTTACAAACTGTAACTGTTTCAAAAGAAAAAAAAAATCAAATTCTTCTGTCCGTGAATTTTCACAGGGCATAATTGTGATTACGTGAGACGTCAGAGCAATACAGCAGACTCAGCAGTCTGTTTTTTTGGAAATTCCAGGAGAGAACATCCGCGAGTCGTGAGATGAGTCTGTAAGATGCTCTGACAACAATGCGAAGACAAAGGTGGCCTTTTATCACTAAGTAATAAGGAAGAAGACAAAACGCCTCTAATCACTGCCCCCCTCACTGCTGAAGCACTCTGTCCTATACCTTATTACCCTGTGCTGGGGCCGCGGTCATTATCTTCATTAGACACACTGTGTTTAGAGTTTGTCTCCAGAGTATATGTGATGTGGAAATGTCTCAATTGATTTTTCCACTTGTCAACTCTCCCTTTTTACTGCCACCTCCTTGAAAGATGCTTGACTCAACAAAAGACCTGTATGGTACTTACATCTGTGGACCTCATTTGCACAGTGTCAATAGAAATGCACTTGTCAGCAACATAATCCCAGACGCCCTCGCACTTCACAATGTGTACTAACGTCACAAATTTAAACTGTAAAACATTTGTACATTATGAAGATAATATTAATTTGCAGGCTGTTTAGTTATTTTGCCATATGATAAGTAAAAATTATGCATTATCTAGTTAATCAAATGCATTCAATATTTTAATTATTACATTTAAAACATGCAAGTTTTATGACAACAAAAAGTATAATTATTATGAAAAGAGAGATACGCATATATATATATATATATTGAAACTCACTCATTCACTCACGCGGGCTGTATCTTGAATTCAATTCAAATCATGGTACAATTAATTCAATTCAGTTCTATTTGTATTGTGCCAAATCCCAACAAATAGTTCCCACAGTGAACAAACCAGACCCAAATCATGAACTGGTTACGTCTCAGTATGGTACAGTATGTTCCAAAACCTGTTGTGATGAGAGGAAAAAAAAAAAATCACAATTTCTATGAAAATCCCTGCAATCCTGGCTCCTGCAGGGAAATCCCACACATTGTCATTACTCGATAATCCTTACGTTGTGATATAAAACCATCCCTGTCGTGTTTGTTTCTCAGACAAATTATAATAGCACTAAAATTGTTATTCACGGGAAACAGGAACAAAAGAACCCCACAAATTCAAATATTAACTTTCCACAGACCCTCTCCGTTTCCCTGTCTCTCTCTCCGTCACAGAAACGTTGACAGACTGGCACAGCCATCACAGACATGCTTCCACTCCACAGACATAGACAGCTTGTCAAACTGTGGACAGGGTCTGAGAGGACACACCTTGTAATCAGCCCAGCATGCAAACCAGGTGACTCGAACTGCATGATGGGAAACAGACCTGTCAGGGAGATAAAGTGGGTCCCTGATCCACTGTGTGGACACCTTTTAATTGATTTTGAAAATAAAGACCTGAACGAGACAGACACATGTGTGTCTGTTTCTTTTGTTGTTGTTGTTTGTCATACCTGACAAAGAAAAATTGAGTCACAGTGGGCTTTTGTGCCTTAGAAATCAAAACTGTGTTCATGTAAAGTGTTTCTTTTTGAAAAGTGTGTGAGCTGGAACACTGCAGTTGTGCACTGCAGGATGAAAAGATTTTACTGAGTCGGAAACCAGAAGTGAACCTGTCTGCTCCAAGCAGCAGCAGAGTCAGAGAGGAACAGAAAAAAATCACATAATGAGATAATGATAATATAAAAATAGACCAAATCTATACAACCTTCCTGGACATATGTGATAACAGCCACAAGATCCAGGCAGAGCACTGGCACCAAAGAAAAGAAAAATAAACGGCATCATCTGATACGTGTCTGGAGTACTTGAGTATCTTCAACACTGCATCACTGTGGTTTTCAAAACAAAAACACACATGAAAACCAAATAAGGTGGATATAAAGGAACAATTTACCTTACCTATATAGGGATGGCTATTATGTGATGATAATGGCAAAACAATACCACACAATACATTCTGCAAGACTACACTATATATTTTTGTATTACAACATATTGAATTTTTGTTATTTATTTTTTCCTGTTTGCATTCATCTTGACAGAAAATGTTACCAACATGTTACAAGATGATTGCAATGCAGGAGAAACATGTGATGAGTTTCGATGTTGTTCAGTTCTAAAGTTTACGATCGTTTCCAATAAATGTTTTTTTTAAATCATAATTGTGATTTACAAAGGTGTGGCCTCTAAAGAATTAAAGATAAGTGGGCTGAACATCCAACTCCTCTGCAAAATGGGGCAGTCTACAGAGGATTCACCATGTAGGCTGAACATGAAGTGGGACACTGCCATGAACACTACAGGCACTGACTGCTTGGTGGGTCTGGATCTAGTTCAATGCCCAGTACAGATTTGCTAACCTTGGTGGGAGAGTTGGCATAGTTGGTGTTTTTGTTACATGGTATTACAGCCTAAATTAAATTACTTGTCCAAATTAGCTCCACCATCTGTGTCATTTTGTTATAGACATAACTCAGCAGCACCCAAGTTCATCAAACAGAAGTCTCATTCTGCAGTCATAAACAGTCCTGCTAATGTTTGCTTCACGCAGTAGACACATCGCACCACATGACAAGAGCAAAGACGCTGCTACTTGGTAATGATTCAGGTTTAACCTGAGACCATTAATCTGCAAACTTTGTGTGATAACGGAGCAGCATCTGAAAGTAGCACTGTTAATCAGAATAAAGCAATATCCAGCATGATAGACTAATGTGAAAGCTCTATAAATCCATCCCATGTCTTTTCATGTAAAATGTTCATGTTTTCATGTAGCTTTTAACACTGGCCTTGTTACAACAGGAACATGTTCAGTGTCATTTGTGTATCATTTGTGTGTTTACAAAAACAAACAGAGAATGGCAAAGCCTATGTTTCAAATATTATTCATTCATGTCCTGAGCACAAATTAACTTAACCTTTTCAAAGGTCAGTCTTTTCTTCAGGAAAGACTGTACAGGAAGGATAAAGATACAACAAACATCTTTATACATATGCTTTGCATCGCACAGCAACATCATACGTCGACTGTTTTTCTTCTTTCCTTACACAAATTTGTGGACTTTTCCTGATGTGCCTCGCACGCACGTCAAGTACCCATCTCTAAGTCATACACCAGACAGGGGCAAAATAGAAGCCAAAATACACCTTCAAAATAAAATCATGGTGGAAATGGTTATTTTAACACTAGCAAAACAAAGACTTGCAAGTAATGAACTGATCAACAGACCCTTATAAGAGTCACACCACCCACCAGTTTCACTGTTGGACCGGACTCTGTGACGTGCTGTGATCGGTTCACTTTTATGGTTTTATTTCAAGTTTTGAGTTTATAACTTTTAATTTGTCTGCTAGATTACTGTCAGATTTTTTGTTTCGGTGCATAAATAAATGAAATGAAATGGCAAGAATTTAACCGGCAGAATCTGAACTGGATTCTGATTCAGCGTACTGTTATTGAACCCAGTTGTAAACAACAAGGTGGCTTTTTATTATATAATCATGTGCTGTACAAAACTTTCCAAGTAAGTAATTTGTTTGGCAGTCAGAGAACTCAGTGCTGTCTTTATGTTTCATGCTGGGCCTTCCCCCTCAACACAAAGTGAAGAGACATACTTTTCAAAGAAGCAATATGAAGTAAATATCTGCACCCAGGGACTCTGATTTTCATTTCAAACTGTATTGCCAGGATAAACCAAAACACCAGCAGTCTACATCTCTGTGAATAAACATAAAGCTGATGCAGCTCTACACCTGCATCAGTATATTGTGTTCCAGATGCTTTCAAACACAACGAATAAAAGTAGTGGTGAGCGCAGACATCGCTGCCTTGCCGTCTCTCTAAGCTCCCTGGTGCAATAAGATATGGCACATGAAGAATTCCCTAATCTCTAGTAGACTGGATCACTGTTCCTACTATAGAATCTGACATCTGAGGGCTTTATGTAAGTGAGGTGAACTGCTGCTCAAGGAAAGATAATCTGCTTTGAATACCACCTGATTTCCCTTTATGCGAAGGAAGGCTCCTCGCAGTGCAGCACAGTTTGGTTAATGGAGCAATTCCCAGAATTAACTTCACTACAGACTCATAAGAAGTGATTAATCAGTTTCTGTGTACCATGGTGCCCCATGTTTGGTCAGCAGCATTTGGAAAACGTGTATTTAAGAGTTCACTGATTTTTATGGAAATCCGATGTTTTTGCATTGGTCTCATGATTACACAAAGGAAAAGGTCAGAAGTCACTTTCTTACACACACACACGCACACACACACATACACACACACACACACACACACACACACAGTATCTGTACTGTATCGGATTCCAGTTACATTTTTTGTATTCTAATTATGCAACACAGTCACATGTAATCCCTACTCTACCAAGCCATACACACACACACACACACACCGAATGACAGACAGATTGTACCACTACCACTAGCAATGTCTTCCCACACCTGAATAACATATACTGGATTTATAGTAGTGTACCACATATTTATGCACCCACAGTTAAATTGGCTGACAAATAAATCAAGCTGTTTTATTGTATGTGTCACTCTGTGCTGGTTGTTGACCTTGCCCTCTCCACCTCACACACCCCTATCGACTGTTCCTAACCCCCATAATCCTCAGCAGCAACTTCGACAGATCCAATGTCCCCAATGACCTCTAAAGCAAAACGAAGCAGGAAGGACACAATATTTTCACATCAAGTAACGTGTTGTTTTTGTTTTGTTTGGATCTACAACCTTGTAAGTGGAAATTAGGAAGGGTCAGAGAGCTACCCGTTGCATCTTAATGATGCCGAAGTATGTGATAAAATTAAGCAACTTCTCTTGGTCCAATGTTGTATTTATTGCAGTCATCAGCCACCAATCATTAATAATTTCCATTAAACCTTACACAGATTCTAATACCAAAATATTTTATATGTAATATTTTATTTTATAATATGTACCTGTCTATTATGAGCCAAATTCTTTCCATATCCTCAAACAGATTGTTTCTGTAACTCAACCCAAACTGTGAAATTCAGTAATTATGTAATAGTCTCTGTCTGCTGGACAGCCTCAGTTGTGTAACCTTTCCAATATACAGAATGTATATTATTGCTATGTAGAAGAATAACAATATAACCAGCACACACACGCACACACACACATACAGGCAGCTCAGCTAAGGAGCTTGTTTTGAATGATCAGCCTGGAGTCCTGCCTGTTCCAACTCCACCCTTCTTGTCTCTGCACTGTGAAGTGTCACCCAGAAGCCACAGCAGAAGAATTAGGGCTGAAAAATTACACAAAACGGTTTGTGTTCCACCTGAATGCCAGCTGTGTTTTGAGTGCAGGCAGATGTAAGGTACTGCCATTGATCAGATGAGCCCGTTCATTCCATCACTCGTTTGTTTATGTGAATCGTTTGTAGGCAAGAAATGACAGACACTGGTGTCTGTTTACATCTACACTTTATCATCTAGTGACACCTACTGAACCCACCAAAGAGGCAAGAATATATATTAATATAATAATAATATAATGATATAACACACACACACATAAACACCTACAGTATATAAACATATAATCAAGTCTGAGTGTGTGTGTATCGTATGCTTATTACTGAACATTTTGTTTGTACTTGTCAACACTTTTTTAAATTATATCTCTCTATAAACCTTAGTGCACTTTATGACCTGTGTGGGAGCTCTGTTCCTGTGTCTGGTCTCCAAAAACAGTGGTGTAGTTCATCCATAACTCATCCTAAAGAGTGTGTTTGTCTGTGTATGTGCTTTAGCATGACGGCCTCCAGTACTGATATCTTCTTGCTGAAGTGGAGGAGGAGCTGAGACTCTTTTAAGCATCTAATCCTGGTAACACCACCATATCCTGTTCTAATGCTCAGAGAGGACCTAAGTGTTTCATATTAAATAAACTGAATATTTTTGAAAGGGATATTACCGGTATATAATAACATTGTAAGCATGTTTGTGTTTTTTGTATGTAGCTTTGTAGCTATGTAGCTTTTTACATGAATGAAATCCACAGATTTTATTTCTAAGTATTTCTACTGCGGAAACTTGAACCAATAACAATATAACTAATTCAGTTCAGAAGGCATTTAATATAAGACATACCTTAACAACCAATACTTTCAGTGATGTGTGGCTTAGATAACTGATTCTCTATAGTACATGCTCTGTCCTGTGACTGTAACATTATTAGGGCTGTCAGAGGAGAGGCCAGGGGTAGCAGATTTTTCTGAATTGATGTTTTACAAGCTAAGGTAGCTAAGTCTGTACAGTATTTAAGGATGTAGAGTACTTTACCACAGAATATCTTAAACAGCATGATCATAAGACGACTATCTACATTGAGCAGTTATTTTGCTGTACAATTGCAAGCTTCAGCTGCTTGAAATGACTAAAAGTAGAGCTGAAACGATGCATCGACTTGAAACAATTATAAAAAATATTCGATTATAGTCTCCCTGATCAAAGCTTTTTTTTTCCTTAATTTCACTGCCGCTCAAATTGGTAAATTTGACACATTAAAATGAGAAAAAAAATACAGTACAGTACATCCCGTGTGGTACGGAGCTCATTTATCATAACACAGCGTTTGTAAACAGCAGGTCTGCATTACTGCTGAGAGCAGAGCCGACAAACGATAATGCTAATGCTAATATGTTAAATTTAATACGTGAGTGAACGCTCAGAATGTATGTAGCAGTTGCTAGTTATGTTGTGGCGGACACTTGGGGGTGTATCTCTCACCCAGGGAGTTATGGGTAAAGGGGCGTGGCTCTGTATATATAGTTTTGGCGCCTACCGCCATAATGTTGTTGTCTTCTGTCTTCTGTCTGAAGTAAACGCTGTTTTGATTCACCCAATCTCGGAGTTTTCCTCATTTGCCACAATGTCAACGTTAGCTTAAGATAAGACTAAATGTTTCTCAATGTCAAATATCAATATCTATAAATCTACAGATATTTTCATGTATACTTTTATACTGTCATTATTGTTGTTGTCATTTCTATATGGATATTTTTATTACATCAATTTACTTTTACACTTTTTGTGGTTATTGTTTCAGTTGGTTCTGGAATAAAGGACAAGTTGTTTGTCATTTTCAGATACGTCTTTTTCACAATATTACTAGTTTTTTTGGCCATTTAAATGATCATTTAATCAATTCGAAGAAAATAATCGATTGATTAATCCATTACAAAAATAATCAGTAGCTGTAGCTCTAGACTAAAGCATCAGCTTCACCATTGTCATCAACTTTTCAAAACTGAAAGTTTCAAATTGCTCGGGGTTGAAGCTATAAAAATCAATATGCTCTCTACAACCTGCCCAGGTAGCCTACTCCTTCAAAATTCCTGGATAGCCAGAAAACGAGTGTTCACATAAGGGCACTCGTCCAATCAGCCACACTTCATTACAGTAGCTTTGTAATTTCCTGGACCACATTCAAGGCGGAATTAAATCACTTCAAAGGGGGACAAGAGTGAGAGGGGACTGAGGAAAAAAGACTTTTTCAGAAAAGACTAACGATTAACCAGTGCGGTTCAATAAGTCACTCCTTTAAATATCTCCACAATCTTATGCCCAACACAAAACACCTACAATTATCTTCTCAAATAAAATACTTTGAAGTAATGTGAATTTTAAATGCAGTAGATGCTCTTTACAGCTGTTTTTCTGCCTACATTCTGATATGGTAGATGAACATGCTGACACACAACCCTAAGATATTTTTTTCCTGTCTTTATACTAAAGCTTTGTAATAACCACAACCCTTTGTCAGAATGAAAGTTGTAATGTTAAAAAAGAAAGGTTATATTAAAACACCATTTCACTGAGTTCTTAAATGACAAAAAAATGGCTAAAACAGCTGTATGCCAATTAATCATAACCAGATATGATACTTTTACCCCGATCATTTATTCCATATGGTTTCTAAAAACCTGTTTACACCACTGTACACTGATCAAACTGACAGTCAGCAACAAGCTAATGCAAACAGTGGAGCATATAGCAGCTACTAAGCTAGATGTCCCCTAGAGGACAAGGAAGAAAAAAAAAACAGAACAAAAAAGAGGCACTGTAGCTCAATCAGGTAAAGACTAACGCTTTTGTTAACTATAACATGTACTGTATACAAATACAATTTGTACTCTTTTTAAACTCAGTAAAGCTTCCAGACTAAAGAAAGCTTATGTGTCATCTATTTGTGTCTTTCTGCATATAGTACAAGCAAGGAGGAGTTCTGTTTAAAAAACTGCCCAAGGCTTCAGAACAGCACAACACCTAAGTCATCATAAAATCCATATGTGGCCAACAGAACTACTCGGCTATTGTTCCCTCATGTCCCCTCATACTGAGTGACTGAAATAACACAGGGAAGGAAATTGGGATTTACAGACAATGCACATTTTGAGATGTGCATTTCACTGTCATTTCATTGACACAAAGACTGACTTCCATCATTGTGACACACAGAGAAAAAGTTAATAAAAAAAAATCCTGGTGGTTAATTAAATGAAAAAATGCTTTCAGCTGTATTACTGAAATCTTGTTAACTGATGAAATTGTAGAGCGATCCCATTCTGCTGCCATTTTACTTTGATGGTCTATTCTGGGACAATAACAGTGAAGACAGTAAGTGAAAACGTGGTAATGATGGATGGCAGCCTGGCTAGACGATGCGAGGTGAAAGGAAAATGGAATTACAGAGGGAATCGTTAGCATCCCTCTGTGAAATCAAATTATCAGCTTCCCGATCTTGGTTTGTAGCATATGAGAAATAAAATGACTGTCATTCTAACAAGAGAGTTGCTTTAACTCCTTACATGGACTATATAGAAAAACTTCATTGCTGACAACAAAGGCTTGCACACACTTACTGAGTTCCATTCACAGCAACAATATAATAAACAAGCTAAAAGCAGCAGGAGAGAATTATAATTCATGCATGTGTCAAGCAAATATTTCGACATGCTACCTGAATATCATGGTAATTAGAAGGCTATCCCTTTTGGAACAGAGCCTCCTCCCTGAAATATTTAACTTGAATCACAGATTTGTTAATCAGGCCACAAGAAGAGAAAGGAATAATGTCAACATGATGCGATTCTAAGACCAGCGTGGTCTGCACAGGTAGATAAGCGTCTCAGGAGGATGTGAGACCACCACGGTCACTGTAGTGACATTCATTAATTGCAGTCTCTGGAGGGAGCTTGTCTTTTTTAAGGTCCTTTCGAGCTTTGTAAAATGAATATATAAATTACTTATTTCAGTTATAATCTGCACAAGTACAGTGTGGCCAGTATCAAATGTGGCCAGTATCCATGCTCACATACATTTCCTTTGTCTGAAATAACCCATTTTAACCTTTCACTGCCTCGCTTGAAGAGAAAGCCTTAATGCCATTCAATATCGACGCATTAACCTGCTATCCTGACATTCCATGTTAAGATTTAGCAGCTGATAGCACATAAGGACAACAGAAAACCCTTTAAGCAGACCTCAATCCACAGAAAGCCAAGAAGCCAGGAAGGAAAATGTTAGTAACCTTATATAGGCCAGTCACTTTTCTTCTCATTATTCGTATGCTTTGATTTAATTGTACAGAGCTATTTGAACAACAAATGAAAACTGGTCAGACAAGTAAGTAGTCTTATTCATGATATATGAGATCTATGAGTGGTGAGAGGAACAACATGACTTCACTGAAGGTTCTCACATGAAACAATAATTTAAGTTCGTCTAATCACTATCATGAGAAGAAAGGTTAAGATAGTCTGACATAATATGAATTATATTACTCAAAAAAACATCTGCAGACAACTCCTAAGTAAAATAATTTAACAACATAAACTTATTGATTGAAAATAATGTTTAGTGTGAGTTGGCGAGGGGGGTGTGGCCTTTGTAATACAAGCTCAGATCAGTCAGTCGGACAGAAACACTTTCTTATTTGAGTTCTTCATGCAAAAAAATAATAATAATAATTTTATGCTTCTGGTTATAGAGTTATCTAATCAACAAAAAGCAACAGAGCTGCATGTCTCACTATATGTTCAATATAATATAAATCTAAAAAGTTCTGAACAAGACACTTGTGCTGTGCTCTTGCCGGCGGTTATTTTTTTCTATAAAATATCTCTACATTGTTATGTAATCTTTGTATACCATGTGCCAATTTCATTTGCTGTGATACTGTAGTACGCTAGTGCTCTATCCTCAGGAGGTTTCAGCAGAAGTCCAAATGTGAGGTGAGAGCCAAGACTACATTGAGATATACTGATAATTAATGTTTTTTAAAGTGTACCTAATCTCAACAAATAAGTACTGACAACACAACACAAACACAAAGAGAAATGCCAGCTTGAAAATTCATTCATTTAAAATGTGACAGCACACTCAGTTTTGGTGGTTGTCAGAAAGGGCAATGGGGAGCTTGTTAGCACAGAGCACAAGAGGGGTGTAGAGGCCGAGGTCTCTAACATCATTTGCGCCAGAAGAATGCAACACATCCAAATTTTCCAGGAACTATAAAGGTAATCCAAATTGGCTCAGCTAGCTGGTGTGTCATGAATGCTACTGATACTTTGGACATCTAACCACATCATATGTCTCATTTCTCAGTTTTAAAGCACTACATAAATACAACAGATCTGTGGGTCCCTTTAGGATATCAGGTGACCATATGTTAACATAGTGAAAAGGGATGTATAGTCGATGAAGTAAAGCTGAATATACATTGTCAAGCTGCCCTATGTGGTAACTGATAAAATACCCACTTTTGATTGGCTTGCAGGCAACCTGATCATACAGTGCTCAGCATAAATGAGTCGACCCCCTGTGAAAAGTAAACACTGAACACAAGTTCAATTTCTACCTTTGCTTACTGTATATGAGATTAATGGGGGTTGGGGTTTGTATAACATGGTCTTGAATGAATTAGTCAGGAGTTACTTACTTCAACCCGTCTCTGTGGTACATGGAACAGTAGAAGAAAAAATGGACGACAAACCGTTGACCATGATGAAGTTGTAAATTTAGCAGATATATCCTGCAGTCAAACGCTATATAAAAAGATTTATTCTAGTTTTTTTTAGGTAAAAATTCCGCACAGACCTAAAAGAAAAGACACAATTCAGGCAACAGAATTGTTTGCTTGCTCAGCAAGCAATTGTTACGCACTGTCTATATCATGTTCAACCAAATAACACCAAAACCCACGGGTGTATCATGGACTACAGAACCTGAATGCATTTAGAAGCAGCCTCTATAGACAGCTGGACAGTACTGCAAGTAAAGCACTGGGTTTGGATTTAGATGTGAAAGCCTCTTAAGGTTGTACAAGTGCTCACCCAGCAACAACATGAAAGAGCTATACGTACACATAATGTATGAATGCTAAAGTACAATTCTGGCTCAGCATGGAGGGGCTGGAGTACATCATGGCGACTTCTGCAATTCCAATGTGTTTTTAAAAAAAAACAATACTAGTTCTATTATGAGGACTGGCGTGGTTGGAACATTATGCTAATATTTAGAAAATCACGAACTGGCTTTTAGAGTAGAAATATGAGATTCTGCCTGACCTGCTCTCCTGATTGTTACTAGCAGCAGCCTGTTATTAAGACATGGCAGGGAGCTGTCTATGGTGCTGAACAGAGTCATCAGTAAAGACTGACAGTCAGGTTAGAGGAGTACTCAACTGGAGCTGTCCAGTACTTCAGCAAGAGCATGCAACTATGGTTGTTTTTAAAATATGGTTATTTTATCTACATATTATTATTAAATAAATGCATTTTATTTGCATCTCACCTCAGACAGAAAATCAGACAGAAAACCATGCAAACGACTCTGGAAAAGCAGCTGCCTTCTGCCACCTTCGGTCAGCATCAAACCTCCCAACTACTGACCTAAACTTCAGCCTGCTGCATCATTTCAAGGCTTTATTTGAGGCTACCTCAAAAGATATGGATTTATCTGTTCAAGTCCGTAAAACCACTCGATTGTTATTGATTTTTTTTGCCTCAGCAGACCTAAACTGAAAGCCAATGCAAGATATTGTACTGATAAAACATTTATGAACTGAAACGGTCCCCGATCAACCAGGCATAAGTCTGCATGATGTCGGACAGGGCCTTAAAGTATCACATATAAACCCCCAACCAATGAAACACCAGGTCGTCTTGCTGTACTGTTGTTGGAATCCTGAGTTAACGGTGCATGAGCAAACAGCAAGAGAAGCAGCATTCAAGCTGGGTGCCTGCTCACCTTTCTGATGACCTGCAGGAACCAAACAACCCCTGAGCCTCCCCTGACATCAGTTTTTAATTGTGGTAAGGCAGCAAGAAGCAAACAAAACAATTCAAAATAATAATGCAAGATGTTTCATTACCCAGTATAGTTTTGACTTTGTGTCAGATGAAAATAAAGCAAATAAAGAGATTAAAATAAATGAGCATTAATAATTGAAATCTTGTTACCATGTGACAACATTTCCTTTTGCATCAAATGGAGTATTTTCTTCTAAAAGCTGACCTCAGTCCATCAGTTGAGACTAGTGGAAATTACTCTGAGCGAAAAATAAATAACTTGAAGAAAATGTCAATCACTGTGTCTAGACAGCCTCAACCACATCCGCCCACCACTTCTTTTCAGCACGCTCCTGCGCGTGCATCCACGCCGCGTGATCGCAGCCGCACAGCAGCACCGTCACCACCCTCACCACCAACTGTGACCCCGATCCCGTGCCCTCCACCCCTCCTCACATCTGTCCAACCCGGCTATCAGAAGAAAATCTGTTCCCTCTAGCCAACGTGATTATTGTTCGTGATGACACATCGGACATTTAAGACAGCACTTGAAAGCAACACAAATCCCTCTGGGCTCAGTAAGCCTGTGAGGGCAGAGGAGGGGAAAGGTCACCACAGACACCCCCCCCCTTCCCCCGCCCCACACACACATGCACACTTCAGGAATTTCTAAGTCCAGTTTCTTACACACACACACACACACACACACACACACTTAGATAGATAGATAGATAGATAGATAGATAGATAGATAGATAGATAGATAGATAGATAGATAGATAGATAGATAGACTGTCTGTTTCCTCTCATTTAGTTCTGCACCACCACACAACAAGAGAAGAAGAGCTAAGTCTGGTTAGCAGCTGCTAAAGATTAGCATACAAACTAATCCTCAGACCCCCTCCCTCCTTTTTTTAATGGCGGGAACGTGACGAAAACAGTTGGTGAAACCGTTGCGTAACTTTGCAACTAGAATGCAGAAGGGAGAAACACAGCTGAAAGAGGAAGAGGAAGGCTTGGAGGGGACTCACCTGAGGAAGACGGTCTCCCCCTGTCTGACGGTGATGTTGTCCATGACTTTGTTGTCGGACTGAGAGTCGCCCTGGCTGCGGACTGGCAACCCTGCAGGCACAAAGAGCAACATCCTCAGAGACACGACCAGTGTGCATCTGTACAGAGAGAGCAGGTGTCCCCGCACAGACATCGTCCTCAGCCCGACACAGACCCAGCAGCGAGACAACCAAACACACACACACACAAACACACAGAGAAACACACACACACACACGCTGCGCGGTTTAACCCGAGTTCCTTAGTCTTAATCCAGATCTGGTGTCCAGGTAGCAGCGGAGAGCCGGGTCACTCCACCCTCGCCGGATTCACTCTAAACACACATCAGCTGTTTTCTGTTTACACGCGCGACGAGAAGGCAAGCGTCATCACCGCGTCCCTCTTCCTTCACCAAGTTTTCTAGAAGTGATCAGACAGCTGATCGTGACGACACGCACGCGAACTGCCAGGGCGCACGAGAGTCATATTCTGAGCGCGTCAAGTCCTGCGATCTGCATCTGTTATCGACGAGTCGAGTTGTCGCTCTGTCTTCGCTCCGGGTCTTGAGCACTGCATGCGCGTGCTGCGACGTCACAGACGCACGGTTAGAGCAGCAGCGCGTTCCCTTCCTCACCCATTACATCTTTATGGAGGAGGAGGATGTGTGCGTCTTTAGGGCAGAGGCACTAAGTCAGTGGTTAATGAGGTTTTATTCAGTACATGAATGATGATCAAAACTTGTTCTGTGTTTGTTATACAACTCATTCTCCTCACAGTCAGTGAGTCACAAAAACACTGATCAGCTGACCTGATTATCGATCTGTCTTATTTTAAATTATTATAGCTAATAAATACATAGTATTATCATATAATTGTTGTTATAATTACTCTGTATTACTGTTCAAGCATAGTGGTGTTTTTAAGAGATATATAAAATAATTAACTGATTTTCTGACTTTGCTGCACTCCAGTGCAAAGCTTTGCATCATTTCTCTCCTGTGTTCATGTCCATGCATCACCTAAACTGCATCATTACATATAACCATGCCATCTACCGCGGCAGTTCTCTGTATTACTCTTCAGTTCCTGCAGCCATGCTGCTTGTAATACGAGCAGCTGCTAGACTGAGATGAATGTCTACATATTTTAGATACGTGTTCTCCATTTGACAGCATATGCTAAAGATATACAGGTCCAAGTTGTGATGTACTCTACATACCATGTTAGCTGCTGGGCATTTGTCATGCGTGTGTTGCATAATGGGCTCAAATTAGGATCAAGAAGAAGAGTTTGAGCTTGTAAACAGAGTTAGTACGATTGAAGGATAAAGGATTTATTTGTGTGGAAAAAATGTGTATGGGGGGGGGGAGGGTGTCATCTGGAACAATGTCTGTGAGCAAATAACATGAGCGGCATATACATTTTATATACGTTTCAGGTCATTCACGCCCGACCTGTGTTCACTCTCAAGTAACAGCTGAAGAGCCTACTCACAGGTTAACACAACAAAGTGTAATAGGAACAGCTGCTGGACTGAGATGAATTTCTACATATTTTAGATAAGTGTTCTCCATTTGACAGCATATGCTAAAGATATACAGGTCCAAGTTGTGATGTACTGTATATACCATGTTAGCTGCTGGGCATTTGTCATGTGTGTGTTGCATAAGTACATGGGCTCAAATTAGGATCAAGAAGAAGAGTTTGAGCTTGTAAACAGAGTTAGTACGATTGAAGGATAAAGGATTTATTTGTGTGGAAAAAATGTAGAGGGGGGAGGGGGGGGGTCATCTGGAACAATGTCTGTGAGCAAATAACATGAGCGGCATATACATTTTATATACGTTTCAGCTCATTCACGCCCGACCTGTGTTCACTCTCAAGTAACAGCTGAGGAGCCTACTCACAGGTTAACACAACAAAGCAAAATGTCAACACCAAGACGCTCCTAGTGTAGGACTATTCAACCACTCTATGTTCTCCAGGGGCCCACAGTGTGAAAAAGCTCAGGGCCTGGAAGGGAAGACATTTCAAATATCATCCACATTTCATGTAACATAACCATGTTTATCAAACATAACTGGGCTGTATCACAGCATCTAATGACTATCCGACACATCGCTTTTTTTCCTTTTTCTTTTCTTCAAAGCTGACAGCACCATTTTGAACAGTATAAACTCTTGGCAGTGAGTGTGTGGCGCTTGGGATTTGATTGGCTAGCACCACATGCACATTTGCCTAGCAGCAATCTGTTTGGCTGACACATACGTTGCCACCTGAAAAGTTCAACTTTTTCCCACTTTGAGCAACTCGATGCAACATGCCCACACTTCTGTTCAACAGCACATGATGTTATTTACACTCGTGCATGTGTGTATGCATTGTACCACACACAGGATTGCTCTGCGACTGTGAGGGATTTATTGTAATTCGGCAGGCCCGTTGGAAAACTTTTGTGGGACTGATTTGGCCCACAGGCCACGAGTTGAACAGCTGTTCCTCCCTGAAAAATGCAGCACATGAATAACAGCATCCTCTTCAGATGGTCTAAACAGGTGCAATCTATTAATCAGTATGATGATAATAAATGACAAAGCAACTAAATGGTTTTCATGGCAGCACCTGCAGATAGTACAAGATGACTGTGATGATTTTGCTTCATTTTAGATTATTTTAATACAGTAGCCATGCAACCTCCACATTGATACATGATTTCATGAAAAATGGCATGAAAGTGTAAACTACTGCAATAATGCAGGCAACGGGAACGCACTATTTTAAACCTATGAATCACGTTCTATAAATAGCCTCCTTGTCTCATACCTACAATACCAGTTAAATCCATAAGTAAAGGCACCAGCCTGAAGCTTAAGCTGGCAAGATGAGCAATATGTGATATCACTTGGAAACAACAACAGCTGTCGGTACTATTTTTTATCATCAAAACAGTAGTGTTCATTTTACATTGAAGTGCAAAGGAATACAGTGACATTTTTTGACGATATGATTGCGGTGCAACAAAACTCATGCATTTCCGATCAGCGGTGCAGCTACTTTGACTGGGGCTGAAATTCTAACATGGACTGAAAAGTGAATTATTGAAAGCTGGAAATGTGGTGGCATCGCTTGCTCTCACAAACTTCATGGCATTTGGATTCAAATGTCAGTAAAATCTCACCATATTCTGACTTGCTTCAAATTAGTGAGGTAGTATGTGCGCAGGTAATTATCATTAAATAACTTGAATGATTTTAAATTGAGCAGTGAATTATGTGGTCATGTGTCATCTTATTGGTCGAAGCAAAAAGCGGTTAAAGAAAATAGGTTCTAATCGGCTTTATTAATTACGTTTTGGTGAGTGACTGAATAAATTTCTAAATCTAACACCGCTGGTGCACTAGTAATGGCAACTTTTTCCTCTCTCTATCTGCTTTATCTTTTTCTCATTAACAGGAAAAATGACTGGCCTTTGGCAGACACCTGTTATGATTTTATTTAGAGTGTTGCATGAACCACCACCACTTCAGGAATTAATACCTGCATTCACTTTACATAAATGGTTGTTTTCTTTAGCACATGCACACATGCTGAACAGTTTCCAAATTTAAAACCAGTATCTTGCATAAATTGCACGTGATTTCACATTTCTACGACAAAAAACTATTATCAGACACATAAAATATGCCATTTACAGTGAACATGATGTTGATCTATAATGTTGATTGATAGAAATCAAAGAAAATATCTCCAAGGGAAGTAAGACTACTTCACTAACATACAGGAAGTTCTTGCTTACTTGTTTTAGACTAGCTGCTGTAAGAGCTCTGGGTGGCAGCAGAATCCAAGCACTCTCTTCTCCCTCGGCCCAGTCATAGCATGACAACAAGATTACCCCACTGAGAAAGTAAAAAATCTTGAAACCACTCAGCCTTCTCTTGTTCAATCCCAGCATTCACTAGTGTTTATTACTACCCAATATATTGCCTTGCAGCCGTTTTACTTCCACTTGTCATAGTGCAGTGCACAGCTAATGAAGTCATACACATGAATTTCAAGGACTGCAGTTGCAAAAGTATTACTCGTGTATGTACAATTTGACTATTTCTGAAGCAAGGCTGTTTTTATGATGTACATAGATTTACTGATTGACTGTCATGATAATCATAAATAATCTACATATATCCAGCCTCCTAATCTTTAGGTTGTCATATCCACCTGGCAGGAATCACAATTAGTTTTAAATTGGTTGACTCCCAAGGTGCTAGTTAGTGATTCCTGTCTATGCCTAAAAGGCCTTAATAAGCTCTGCCTGGCCAATAAGTGTCAAAATCCATCACAGAGCTGAGTATGACAACCTACCTTCATTACTAGGTGGAATCCAAAGCCATTCTGACTTCAGAACATGTTGACAGCTTCGCTCCTATCTGTACAAGCATCATTTAGCTGAAAACTATTATATTTTCCCTTGACTACATTAGGAAACAAATATTTACTTTGCAGTGATGTTATATAGATACTATAGATATGGATCCAATCCATTCCCTCCAGCTCTGAGCAGACTGTCATGAGGTAGAGGAAGTGGGTGTGCTTCAGGCGTGACAGCATCTGAGCTATTTTATAGCCTGGATCTTGAAAAGAAGCGAATGAGATGTCACCATCGTGAACAACGAGCCTCCAGGCAGCACATGCCTGAGAAGCCATACCGTCACATCAGAATGCTGCAGCTCATAATCCAGGCTGCACCTCCACACATGCCGAAGCCACTGCTCTGCACCACTCTCCACCTCACCTGGTTGATCTCTGGACCACACATGATGTCAGTGAGTCATAAACGCTATAAATGTATGTGAGTATGTGAGCAGTATCTCACCTTTACACATGTTAATTAATGGGTGTAATGTGAACTTTTGTTTGTGAACTTTGAAGCATGACCAACTCTGAAGTCCCCATCTGCTCTACAACGCTTATCAGCCTTCTTTAACTCAGTGTTTTGGTTTCAGGGCCTTGACATTCCAAAATTATCAGCCAGCTAATTTTTCACCCTAGCCGTTTATAGAGAGGGAATTCTGGACTTACATATGTCAAGTGACAAGACACACAATTAATTCTTACAAGTAGCTAGTTTGTTCTCTGTGTCCTCTTCTACCGCTAAAAATGGTCTCTTTTCCTTATTAAAGTCGTGACCTATTTCTATTTCAATTTTAGTTGTTCAAAACATAAGAGTGGATGAGACATTTTTGGTCATTGTAAGTCCCAATTAAATTATCCATGCTATAATTACATTTCCTTTAAACTGTGTGGCAGAGTGAGTATTTAATAATTCATTTAGTAGTATGAATTTTTAATAAAAACAATCAGAAAAAAGTAAAGTTATATTTATTCAAAGTAGTATTTCATCATATTCAAACCCAACATGTTTTAGTTAATAAAGCGTTATAGCTGTGAGTTATCTGAATTTTAAAAACAATGCCTGTCGGATACACTGCACATATAGTATTAATGAACTAAACAGGATCACAATATAATATAAGACAACAAGAGTAATAACGACACTCTGATGATAGCCTGTTAAATAAAAAAAAAAATCACAGTGCTCTGATTGGTTGGTTTGTCTCAGAGGACAACAGGGGAAAGCTGGGTCAGGACAGTAAATGACACTCTCCCTCAAATACTCTGAAGATGTCATTATGTCCATGAGCAAAGTGATTCGGGTCCAGTGACTCCACAACAGCTTAACAATATGACCTGGTGCGGAGTAGAGGGTGACAACACATTGACACAGCATTTCATTTCTCCACCGCAAGATAAACTGACATTGTTTCGGAGAAGCACATGAAAGAGCACAAGATTCCCAGTGTGCCTGGAGGCAACAATGGAGTTTTTATCTGGCTTAATTGGGATAAATGACAGAGTGAAAATGGAGTGTCTGTCTGAAAGACTGACAGATGAATGTCATTAGTGTTTAGTATGTCATGATGTCACTGCTCATCAGCTGTCCATGAAAGTCACTCAAACTCAGGTTTAATGACCACTATTAGGCAATCATCCCGACATGTCAATCAAACTGTGATAGTAAACAATAGAACGTGTGCCAGAGAACTTTCAGCAGAAGACAAGAGATGGGCTCAGCTGTCAAACCCATTACAGTGTGCAAAGTTGTAGACTGACACAACTGCAGGTCACTACGGCATTCACTAGCATCTGCCAGTGCTCTGACCTCACATATGCACAAGCACTCGTATTTTAACGATGCCACCAAAGCGAGAAGGGCATCGTCCCTGCCGGCGAAAGGTATAGGCAGATTTCAGTGTTTATGTCCATTAGTGGATGTGCACAGATTTAGTATTGCACTAAGTGGAGCACTGCCAAGGCCAAACAAACCTACACAAGTCTGTCTTGCTGTTAAAACGGAAAATGAAAAGGAAAAAGGAAAAGGAAGCTGTGGCAAATTATTGATCTTAACATCCTATACGTGTCAGAGTTCTTTTTTTTACACTCAAGATTAAAAATTTCCTGAAAAACTGACAAAAACCTTGCAATGTTGCGAAAAGTGATTTAAAAATCTATTGTGTTGTTCCACTTGCAAACAAATAAGTGAAAATTTCTATTGCTGTTATATAAACGTGAGGTTAAATCTGCAGATCAAACACACACAACAACAGACAACACAATGACATTTGCACATCGGACATTTACTGCAACCTGCAAAGCAATGCATCAGTGAACTTCCAAAGGCAAAATGCAAAGCATGCAGCTTTGTCTCCGTGCTGTGATGCGACTACACAATCAAAGCCCTCTTTGAAACAGAATGGATTGTGAGTGCTACAGCGCATCATTAACCTTGGACATTGTCATCTGAACAAATAAGCTTTGCTCAAATTGCTTTCTGAAGCATTCTGTCGTCTTCATGAGATGACAGGATTTTGTCCCATTGTCATGGAAATGTCTCTGTTGCTGTCATGTGGACATATTCAGAAACGGTCCCCTTGTTAGATGTGTACTCTTTGATCATTTTCCAGATGTGCAACATATCTTGGTCACTAACTTTGACCCCTCAAAGCGGTGTCACTGCTTTGCTCAGTATTCATAGACAGCTGGGCCATTGCCACGCCAACTGAGTCAGCTCTGTCTTCTCCAAAATCGTAAGATGATCTTGAATTAAAATGATTAATTAATGAAAATTCTTTCTTTTTCATGCCACTAATTTATTTAGTTATGTTGGGAAATGGTTTGCGTGATAATCATAGGGATGTGGTCCAGGTGGATGACGGCGAGCGAAGCATGACAATCCGGCCTCCGGAGCCTGTTGTCAAAACCATGATGGCTTTTGTCTCTGCGCTCTTCAACAGTAACCAAGTGCATCATGGATGTGAGCAGCTTCAGCAATGCTTAAGCTGAATGTTTAGCATCAATGAAATGGTACAATGATGCTGATAATTTTGCAAATGTATTCTGGGTGAACATTTTGTAACTTTGCAGGTAAAGTTATTGCAAACATGTTGGAAATCTAGTAGAATGGGGGTACGGTTTTTCAGAAAGGGCATATTAGATAACAAGACTTAAAAAAAAAAAACTTGCGCTGTCTCCCTCCATCTATAGCACAGTGATAATTAAGTACCATCTGTCTTCTCATCTATCTCCTCTCCACCTGCAGACATAGTTCCTCTTGAGAAAATATGGATATATGCTTTAAGCACTGGCTTAATTAGTCTATGATGCATCAGACAGCACTGCACTTTCTTTCTTTAATGTCCAAACCCCTTCTCCCTGCGAACCTATCAATTAGGAGTTTACGTAACAAAAGTACCTTTCATTTTCATAGGCAGTGTGGGATCATAACAGTGATTCGCAGACAGTATTTACATGATAGATGCTTTGCAGTTTTTTCTCAAATACCATGTTATTGTAGTGAACTAACTGAGCGAAGTGCCCCCTGAATGATACTGTCTATCGGTTGTCATGACAACAAATGAATGCATAAAAGGAAGATTTCTTTTAGACGTAGTCGATACTGGAAAAATAACGGGAGAACAAATCCAATACAGCATCGCACCAGAACAACCGATCACTCGCAGCAGGCAATACCTTTCACGGCACAGTTGTGGGCCACAGGCCTGATGTGCATGAAATAGATCACGCTGGTGTTCCGGACAGCGAGTTAAACCGTTATCTCTGCTGCTCTGCTCCGTGATCCCTCCTGATGACTTCCAGATGGCCATCCTCCATCTTTAAGACTCCCTGTCCACAAGGGAAGCTTAGGTAATGAGGTCTTAGTCACAGGCATCAATGAAATATCACTCTGCAGACTGGAGCTAGGATCTCAGTGAGAAAGTCAGCCGCACCCATTGACCTACTCTGTGTGATCAAACCTCTGGAAAAGCTCGAAATGATTTACAATGCCTGTTAAATTGTTCGGATATTAATCACACACATTTTCCCAGTGTGGAATGAAGCTCACTGTGTAGTTGGATGTCCAGAGGGTGACAACCCACAGACAGGAGAAAAAAAAAGTGGATGTGTTTTTGTGAGATTTCCCTATTGTATGCAAGTGATTGCATGTCTAAGTAATTGTGTTCGAGCGCTTGGAGATGTGCGGACAGGCAGCACTTGACTTGGGGTTTGGGCTCTTAGAGGAAAAACAGTAATTAAGAGTCAACAAACAGTGGTGATAACAGCTGTGGGAGAGGCTCTGTGGTTGTGTGTGGCAGTGAAGACAGCCGGTTGTGGTCTGGGAGACACTTCCAACTGGCACCGAAGCGGAGGACAATCGCGCCTGGAGCCGCCCCACCCCCATCCACAGCACTCACCAGGAGCAAGCATTTGCCAAGATCTTAATCAAGGGGGGCTCAAGCAATCAATACCAAAGTGGCCCTTAGGTGTTGGACATCACTAAGTGGAAGTGACCATTACTTTCTCATAAAACGATTGATGCTGGCAAAGTCGGCTTCATCACCACTTAGCAATAGCTGCCGGACTGCGAAGGATGTTAAGTGCACTTCTGCAGTGTCATGGCCCAAGCGTCCCAGCTTCGGAAGCATCCCTGCATCGATGCCTCGCCACGGCGACGGCAACATTTTCACAAGCATTCCCTTTTGTCCTTCGCCTCTGTACGAGAGCTGTGCGGCAAAGGGAAATGGCGCTGCGGCCATATATCATGCAGCCACACATCCATGTAAACAACTAGATGCAGTCGCCCAGAGGAATGTAAGTAGAAAAAAAAATCAGCCAATGGACTCCCTAAATCACACAGGTCAAAGCAATATTAAGCATAAATGCTCAATATGAAGAAAGTACTTTATCTTCAGTGTCTTAATAATGTGGAGAGCTGGGGAGCAGCTCAGTAATTATTAATGGCAATGGTGTGGGCTTCTTTGTTTATTCATCTCAGCAGTTTTTTTTCTCAGACTCACTCTGATACAACAACTGTTCACACTCACACACACATGCACACACACGCACAGACACACACACACACTGCTTCCCTTGAGTAAAGACACTTTAATAAACACACTTTTTCGCTGCTTTATGGATTTTTTATGGTAAAGCTTTATAAATTGTGTCAGCTTAAGGTGGGAAGGTGCACACATCTAATTATTATGTGGTTACATCCTTTTCGTTGACAACATCAAGCCTGTTCTAGTGTTCCCTATGGGGATGGAGACAGGAGCTTACTGTGACTAATAATACATTAACCAAACATGCAAAACCTTTTGGCCTTCAAAGCTTTTTTTTATTTATTCATGAATGTATATATGTATTTATTTGGCAGAGCTTCATCATGCATATGCAAACGCGAAATGTTATCATGAATAGCATTTTGTAGTACAATATTAAAGTCCCACAAATCCATGTATCTATTGTATCCATATTAAACATAATAGATCTTAAAGTCCACTTTTTTTAATGCTGCTTTGCAGACTTGCCCTTGACTGTTGTGGTTTAATATACAGTAGTTGTATTTGTCTCTCAGTCCTACCAATTTTAAAATGTTCATAGGTTATCAATTACCCAGTGTCATTTAATTACTATTTTGATTACTCATGATTACTAGAGTTAGTGGGTATAGCAAGTTGTTTACATACTGTTCATGTGCTAAAAGAAAAGGTTCTATGCCAGCTATGAGAACTCTAAACACAAAATGTCCTGTATTATGACCGTGGGTGGTTAAATCAAATGCGAACACCTTGTTTATTATGAACATCAGCGTTTTGTTCCAGCTGTAGCTGAGCTCGACTGCTGTGATGCTCGTGCACTGTGTGGCGTTTGACCTTGACTCCAGTTCACCTAACACTCTGTGTGCTATCACAGTGTCAGGTGCTATCAGTGTGGGCTTCCTATCACATGATGTATTCAATTGTTTATCTGCTACAGCAACACAGCTATACAACTTTTCATATATTACATAGGGGAAAATGCATCATTCATGCACACATTAGTACCTGATCTATATCATTGTCTCACTTATTGCTCATTGCTGAGGCGTTATCTCCCTGTCTTTACTGTTGAAGTTAAATCCAAGCACAAAAATCCCACACGGCTTGAATCCACACTCTGATCTGTCTCTGCTGAGTCATCTTTAACAGCTGCACAGACATTTTTGTTGAAAATTGTCAACTTGACAAAAAAAAAAACACAATTTGGTCATATGAAACAAATAAACTGCAAATCTCTGAGTGCACCCGACGTAAAAATCAAAGGAACTGCAAAGTAAGAGAGCAGAAATAGGATGATAATCGGAGCACGTCAGCAGGGCCGCACATCCACACCCAGCAACCCTGACACACAGAGACAGACACACACACACACAAAACCTGGACACTTCTAGGTTACCCATCAATTCCTGTATTTTATCTAAAGATGATGCAGCTGCGGTGGAGCCTGCATCTTGTGCCATGGCAGAGGGGTCATTGAGATTAAATACCAACCTCACACCTAACTCTTAGTTGATGAGGCCCGTCAAAGCACAGGGAGAGTGAGGAATGATGCTGGAATAGGAGGACGTGTGTGTGTGTGTGTGTGTGCGTGTGATCACCTTAGCCTGCTAACAGATTGTATGGCTTCACAGTGTGGGGCTGGGGCAGATGTTCCTTCAGCACATTAGACTCTTCCTTCAGTAGTGCTGGACAAAGGTGCCCAGGAGGATTAAGTGGTTCATTAAAGTGGAACTGTTAAGGTTAAGGGGCTTTAAATCACCAACCACCCTTAATCAGTTCGGTTGCACTATATTCTCACAGCCATTAACTCTGACGCGCAACCACAAATTGTAGTTTGCGTTATTTTACACATTCCTTTTCTCTTGTAATAAATAAGGAGCTTTTACGACTGACTTGAGGGTTGGCTCAGTTTTGATGGTTGAGTTGAAACCGACTGAATGCACAAATTAGTGCGTAAAGCAAAATGAAGAAAAGTGGAATTTGGTTCTGTTGATGTTCCAGATACATTTCATGTGGGATCACTGAAGTCTAAATCACATCCGATTATTCAATATTAAATCAAAGCCTTTCAAATTTAAATAAACAATTACACTTTGTGAAAAAAAGCTTCATAATTCAACACTGAGATTTAAGTTTTTTTATTTTAATTGAGCAGTTATTTTGTCATTTACCAAAAAAATTGGACAAATGGCATCAAAAGTCAGAAGATGAAGGATGATTGTTCCATGGTGACTCTGCACAAGTCTACACATAAAAATCCATTCAGTGGATGTTACATATACTTTCATAACACAATTATTTAGCTTTGGTCAATTTTGTCTTTTTTGTGTTTGCAATAGCAGTTTTATCATTTAACTGAAGCAGTGTACAAACTGTCCACTTTTAACTGCACTGGGCATAATGTCAAATGTGCTCTAATACAATACTGTATATAGAGGTAACATATTTTCAAACCATTCCACTATAACTTGTCTCATATATTGGTCCTTAAACACAACGGCCAATAAGAAGACGAGTGCTTCAACTTCAACCAATAACCTCCAGCTTCGGTGACATTTAGATTTTCCTGCTGAAAGTGCAGTTTCACTGGGACCAGATGTTATGAGTGGAGACAGCATCAGAGAGGGGGGGGGGCAGTGTCTGGACTGGTGACATTTAATTTCAAACAGGACAAAGTTGATTAAAGAAAAGACCCACCTGCTGATTGCATTCGCACACAACAGCTGGAATACAGCTGGGATACTATAAGTCAGTGGCACCTTGTAAACAAGTCTGTCATATGTTTTCCATTACACATTAAGCTATGTTTATCCAAACTAGCCCAGTGTTTGTTAATGATCTCATGCTTTGTGACTTTATGGGGTTTTTATGAGGACATGTATAATTTGGCTAAACTAAGCATATTGCAGTCTAGCGAAGGAAAACTCATTCTACAAATGCAAACACAAAGCACAGACACACATCAAGTGGCAGATATTATTTCAGGACAAATGAGTTATAATTTGTTTTAACAATAGAGTGCAGTGATTTGCTGATCATCTGCGACTGCTGACTGACCTTCTGGCACACTGCAGTGACAAAATGCCATCTTACTGAAAACCAGCGAAAGACATCAGCAGCAGCTTCTCCAGCTCTTTGACTTCTCAACCTTCACAGCTGATTTATTTTTTCTTTAATGAGCAAACTGCACACCAACACCCTGTAAACGATGCAGTCCCACTGGGGTAAGTAGGGAACAAATGTGATATGTTGCCTATAATCCTGCTGCCCCCATCAGGTGATTTGGTATAATTTATGGAAAAACACATGAACTTGATTTTTAAGATATCATTTCTGGCATGTGAATGTTTGAATTAAGAAATGTTATTGTTCCTCTTTCAGCAGGATATGTGGCTGCACACGGAGACTTTTCTCTTGCTCCGGTGTATAATGCCTGCAGCAGAGAGTACGCTGTTTAAAATTCTATCGATACCTGCGCCCACACTGCCCCTGCACATACTGTAGCTCTCTGTATCTTTGCCCTGGTTCTATTATTTGTGCATATAAGGAGCCGAGTTGTGACTGAAGTATCTCAGTTCAAATAAATAATGGAATTGCTGAAACTACAAATGTATATGTCTTATATTTTATTAGCTGAAACAATGTTGGAAAGTATTTATTACATTATATATTGAGAGAGAGAGAGAGAGAGCATTAGAGAGAGAGCATTAAAGAGTTCCCAATTTGAATCCCGGTTCAGCCGAGGGTTTTTCTTAGTGTATCCTGTCTTTCACCCAAAGTAAGTTGGGATTGACTCCAGCTCCCCTCATGTTCCTCTCAAAGCAAGCGGTAGTTATACAGATAGATGGATGAATGACAGGTGACCTCCGTTATTAGGGTAACACTTCCTTTCAGATGTCGGTGTAAACTACAGCCATACCCACCAAACAATTGTGTTTCACTCTAAATTTTGTGTAACAGAGCTGATTTTATTGTAGCTATTTCCTGATGCGGTTATATAAAGAGGAAAATAAACCAATCTGTGCTGAGTATTGACATAACCCACAAAACCTCTGACCCCTGTTTACTCAGGGGCTACGTCGTCACAGTGAGCTGGAATTAACCTTGTTCATTTTGGAAAAGTTGATGTCAAGCTGGAAAGAGGAAATGGCCAGAGGGCTTTTCTTAATATCTTTCTGACAGTGGAGCACAGAGGAGCTCGGCCTCAAACATAACACACACAGTTTCCATCTTACAGGAAGTCATCAGCAAACAAAATGCTCCTGGACAGTTAGGCAAGAAAACATCTCAGTATTGTTCTTCCTTTACCGAAACATGACAACATTTATTTCCCTGTTTCATTTCTATCCCCGCTCAGGTTTTCTTTTATTATTTATGGACTGCTTATACCAGGCCTTACCCCCCCCCCTCCCCCCACATTTCTGCTGCACACAACACGATGCATCTGCATCTCTAATAACACACCACACATTTTGAGAAAACGCAATGCATTGTTTACTGACAGCATGTAGGAGGATGAGGATCTTACTGACTACTATAATTTCATCACCTACATAAAGATAAATAGAATATATAAATAAAAAACAACCAGCCCACGGTAGAGTAGTTAAGTGATCTCATCCTGTGATTGGCAGGACTGGAAAACACAGCCATCAACCCAGGAACATCTTTACAAATAGTCTGGGACCTTTAAAAGGAACAGATATACATGTAGGGCTGATAAACCCGGGGGGGTGGAGAGAACTTCCTCTACACCATGTAATTAAATTCTCCCAGTGCAAAATAAAGATAAGGATTCCATTAGCCCCTTAAAACATTCTGGGATAATGGGTTTTTGTGGTTGATGGAGCACCTCATGTGGGACAGGTGGGAGTTACTCCCAGGTCTGCGTGGCAGGCAGGCAGGCAGGCAGACAGACAGGCAGGCAGGCAGGCAGGCGAGCAGCCACGGCACCCAGTGCACCACAGCAGCCAGTGACGACATTTGATGCACCATTGGCACCAGAGGCAAATGAGATTACAGCAGGGGGAATTGAATTGACTCTCTCTTGACAGATTTACAGATCCCCCCCGGATAGAATACAGGCGAAAAGGCTGTAAAACCCATCATCTGTAGGGTGAATTACATACGGCTTGGAACAACTTGTTTGGTTTAGGAAATCCACACAGCAGCCTGTTTTGATTTACCTGCACCCCCCTCCCCTACACACACACACACACACACACACACCTCAGCCCAACCCACTTCGTTCTCCCCATCCCCCCTGTAAGGGTGCATGGGTGACAGTGCTGTGATGCAGCGGTGATTCAGGGGTCTCCACCGTCCTTGGCTTCTAATCTATTAGCTGCCTACGACACTGTATTAATAACCGTACATCCCAGACTAGGGTAAGAACATTGATTTCTCTGCTGGTCAGATAGATACAATCTAAATATGAGCATCTAAGACCACTGGCGTCTCCCAGTCCCTAAGCAATAACATGTGGAGGTCAAATATAGCTGCACAGTCGATTTCACAATAAAAGTGTCTTCACTTGGGGAATTTGGAGACAAACTACAAAGGCAGTTTATTAAATATTTAACCGGCTCTCAGCTCACGTTGCAGTCAATCCATCACTTTGATCTACATTATATTGATACACACATGCACTGTGCTCGTTTCAAAAGGTAGAGTCTGTGTTTTAGAACTACCTAATCTTTGAGAAGAGGCCCAAGAGCCCCTGGAATTCAATATGTCCCCATACAAAAAAAATGCACTGCACTTTCTGCATAGAGTGCAGCAACCAGGAACACAAAATATGAACGGCATGTGTAAAGCATAGTTCCAACATTGATCATTAGATAAAATGTGGTAAATGGCTTAATTTGATTAACAAAATGCAGAAGAAACGCCATCACAAAACCACTGGGAGTCATCCTGGGGCGGATAATTGATGGCGCTGATTAGAATATGTTTTGCCTCAGCTTGATCAAGCGAACAGAATGTTTAAACGACTGTAAGAGTCAAAGCTATGGAGACAGCAGAAGCTGCAGCAGCAGCACAGTGACATTGTCAGTGACTATGGGATTGGTTAGAATTCACAGAATGCATTATTCATATGCACACACTTACTACATGTATATTTATAATCAAATAGCCTTAATTCAAAAGATTCCCAACAAAAGGCCATGCACTCTCTGAGACAGTGTCTCGCCTCCACAATTATCTCATGTGGAGAAACAAAATGTTTACCTTCAAAGAAACATGGAGTTAAATTTAACCACGCGGCAAACGCACATGTCCTGAGCAGCCTGCTTTGTCTAATACGACCTGAGAGCACCATCATCATCTTCATGAATCTTGCTCAATAATGTTCGAGGTTATAGCCCCCGCAAGATTTTGTAATCGTTAAAATCGTCCCTGAAAGGAAAAAAAAACAAGGGAAAAAAAAGTTTCTCGACCTTGTTTTAAACGCCCCCCCCAACAAAAAATGCTGTTTGTTTACAGCTGGCTTAAGAACAGTGTTTTTACGACAGTCAAACTGTCACAAGATGACACTTTAACCAATGAACAGCTGAATAACAGTGACATAACTGGCTTTCATGAAAGCATCATAAATAATACATTTTTACTTGACATTGGTTAAAAGCAAAACACATAACAAGTAAAGCCATTGAGGTTTTTACTTACCGGCAGGCAAAACACACTACTCAGCGCCTTTAACGGTACCATCCTGTGGTTAAACACATAATTACTGGTACATCAAAAGAGCTACTACCAACTTCCTGTCATTACTTTATTGATCTAACGCTCTCCAGCAGAACAATCGCTTGGCATTTTACCTCCATGTCTTAATGGATGTGAATCACAGGCATGTCAGCTGTTTGCAATCACCTCTCCTCTAAAGACATTCACACATTAACAATGGATGATTGGCTCGCAATTGTGTTCTAAGGCACAATTTAAAGCACAAGCTTTTGAGTGCTTTGAGTAATCTGATCTGCACTGACCTGGGATATGAGCTAAACCATCACACTGTATTACACACGTACAATACAAACACTGTTTTATGCTGAAAACTAGTAAACTTTATGTGTTTAGTAAGGGATTTATATTTGACGAATGAATGGCTCTAATGAATCAAATACGACGGAGATCCGTTCCTGAGAATGTGTCGTAACCGAATTTCGACGTTAGTCGGAACATACATTCATGTGTATGTAATCCTATGTAAATAATAAGTTGTGCCACTAGATGTCGCTATAACACCACCCTATAATACGAGTTTACTATGGTGAATTGCCTTTTGTCATAGTAGGGGTTGACATCGCGAGTGTAATGAGCATTTCCTTTAGATTTCTGTTATCAACCGTGTAGACCCTGTGTTGTGAATAAACCTACGGTATTGCCACGATCCCGAATGCATCTGTGTCCGTGTGCATCTCCTTCAGCTTCAGAGAGCGCTCACCAACTAGTTCCCGTGCCATATCTGTACATATTTACGTAACTTGCGACCGTCGTAAAACGAGGATCCCCTGTATTAATCGAATCTACAAAAGTGTTTATCAAATTGTAATATAATCAATAATTCATTATCATTTGTGCCTTATCACAGCCTTGTCCCAGCCTTTAGAATAAACGTATCATCCTGTCAGCTAAAAATTATTATAGGGGTAACTATGTAACTGTTGTAACAGTTGCAGTCCTGATTGAAAAGCAGTCAGACAAAGCTGAATGTGTCACACAAAACAGACAAAGAGACTCACTTTTAACAGAGAGCTACAGTCTGGACTAATACGACTGACAACAATGAAGACACAAACAAACGCTCCACTCAGATATTTGGCACATGAGTGAGGTTTGGCAGACAGAATGGCAAAGAAAAGAGCTGTAGTCTGAGACTGGTGGCCTGTAGCACTCATCTCACTGGGTCTAACGTTTGGGAAGGAAAAGAGAGAGGGGGCATTGTCACCGTTCACATAGTGAGTTATTAAGTGCAGATTTCGACAGTTTCCCTCAAGAAATCGTCTTTTTTTCAGACATGAGCTAAAGCAGAAAAGGGGCATTAGTCTTAGAAATAAGGCCAAGCTAATGAGGGTTGGTCTGCGATCACTGCAGACCACCTATAAAGGACCTTGGTATGAAGGTTTGAAGGGACGATGTTCCCTTGGGACATTCGTGTCATATATACACGTGCAGAAGGAAAATGAGGTTGTCATTGTTGGGGAAAATCAGGCCACCTTAAACATGAATTACAAATTAGGAAAGAAAATGTTATAAAATTACTTTGACCCGCAGAGAGGAGTCGGTATTTCAGGTTCCACATGGAATCAGGATCCACATGGATCATAAAACATTAGCAGTTATTCAGCTCAAAGCTGATTCAGGATCAAACCAGACAATGTTCTGTAAATGTCATCTATCTTATGGACCAGTATTCTCCTTCTGTTATAAGACTGTCTACGTCATCATCATCAATGTTATACATACTGAACAAACTGTATATATATACAAACAGCTGAATCAGCAACTCTCAGAATATGTCCCTACATAAACTGAACTTCATCACCTGTTGTGGCATTAGACTGAATTCGATTTTGTGGTGGACATAAAAGAAAAACACCTGCAGGTATACACAGTATGTGAATGTGCTTTTGTGTGGCTACATCAACAAAGACAACATTGTGTTTATTTCTTTCATGGGGGTTTCATAGGGTGCTATCAGAGTACTTTTTTTTAAAGCTATTTTATTTATTTAATCCTGTTTTGGATGTTAACTAGAAACAAGTGACCAAAGATTCACTGATGATGATGATGATGATGATGATGATTATTCTGTATTGTGTATCAGTATTTGTGCTACAGATATTTCCTCTCTGCTCTGTAACGCAAAAGGGATCCTAAATAATCCCTGTGCCTGTCTCTGTTCATACTCATCCACCCCCTCCATAATAATTAAGCAAACAAGAACTGACCAGTCAAACAAAGGCAGACATCTCGGTTAAATGGCAGATAGCACGGACTCGTGCACATGTACAACTTCAGCCACATCAAGCGAACGCAAAATGTTGGATGCAAGAGCAGCACAAATCAATCTTGATTAAGAATGCCTTTAGTGTCAAAGTGACAGAGTCTCAAGAGAGCACAGTCTTAGGATCCCTGCAAAGGAGCGAGCAGGTAAAGCCTAATGCAAGTCTCCCTGTTTATAGTTCAAACGATGCATCCTGCTGACCTCCCACTGGATCCAACTGCACTCTGATAAATTACACAGGCTTCCAATGAAACGCTAACCTTGGTGTTGCCGAACAAAAGGTAAACGCTGACGCGCTGAGCTGTGCTGAGCTGTGCTGAGCTGTGCTGGTATGCTTATTGCAGAGCGTGGGTCAAGGCTCTGCGTTTTCACTGAATAGCAGAAAGGTTTCCAGCTGAATAAGAGTGTGCTCAAGGCCTCATATCGAAATGCATAAAAGTGGACACAACATTGCAGGTTTTTGTGTTGAAAATGAAAAACTGTAACAATGTAAATGGATGTAAGATCCTTTTAAAGCATATTGCAATGGAGTAGGGCAACATCTAACAATGTGAGTATTTTGTACTTTTTCTAATATTTTATGTGATCCAAGGCAACAAAATGCCACTGCTGCTGCTCCTGTATTGTACATACATTAACACAAAATGGCTTTTGTCATCCTCCTCCACTAAAGGAACTCATCCTCCCTTTTCCCACTAGTAACAAGCTCCACCATATTACACAGGGGCCAGCGGGGTCAGCAGCGGCTGCCTTGCTCTGTTGCACGCTGTTGATAAGCAGCCTCAGATATCTCTGCCAGAGAGAAACGTTACCCTTACATTTTCCTGCCTCTGCTCAAATTGATCTGGCGGCACACGTTGGCAGGATGATCAAGTGGCTCGTTAAGGAGAAGAGGAATTAGGTCTATGTCAGATAGGGAAAAGTCATGGCTGCCCCCAGGGGCATCTGTGTGGTTTCACGTTGCATGACACCTATGCTCTCAGGAGCAGCTCAGCCTTTGTTTCTGCTGGTGGACTGAGACCTTTAGTTCCAACGAGAACCCGGAATGATGAGTGCGCACTGATACGGATATTTTTTGGAAAGCAGAGAATGTTGAACTATGCACTATGCACAGACATGTCCTCAATTAATTAAATCATGCAAGATTTATAAATATCCAGGATACCTCTCTTCACCATGAGGTAACATCCATACACTAATTAATGAGTTTTATCCCCTCCATGTAATAATTTGTTTCAAGGCAAACTATCAAGGTTAAAGGAGAAATAGAAATATGGGGTTGTGGGGTGTTAAATACAAGATTAATAGCAGGCTTCTCGTCAGGTCAAAGGTCACTGGTGTCCTCAGTGAGACTCACTGAAGTCGATTTAGAGACGAGAGCTTGTCTGCGTTTATTCCTATGCAAGGCAACATTCATCCCATGTCCTCCTGCTCTTATTGGTACCATTACGTTATGGTCTATATTGCACCAGGTTTTGCAGAGGCAGCAAAACCTGGTGCAAAGGCTAAAACCCTCATCTGATGGAATAAATCCATCTGTCAATGTTGAAAGGCTGCTTACAGAAAACTGATGTTATACCACTACTAGCAACCAAGCAGTTGAAAGATGTATTGTTTTAGTGAAATCAATTAATGTATTAAAGACAACAAGAATCCACTACTAAAATGTGCATATTGTCTTTCCTACTCATTTTGGGGCTTCCTGACAGCTGATCACTCTAAAAGAGACACTGTAATAATTTTAATAATTGTAACAATTAATATTATTGTGATAGTTCTTATGAGTTGTAAAAAAATCACCACCTGAAAGAGGTGTGTAAGGTATTCACATGCTTCACAGATACCTAAAAGTTATCTAAACAACATCAACAATAATAGTGACAATTATCTATTGTTATTATTAGCTGTAGAAAAAATCACCACCTTCTCTTTGTGTTTCGTCTTTTGCACACCACCACAGTATCTGAACCTACGACCACAAGTGGCACTTCACTTTCACTTTCCAGCAGTTGTATGGGGGAGTCATGTACAAGGGGAATAGAAGTGTGGCAAACATGATCATCTGCCGAAACTGATTCCCTCTGCACACAGAGTCAGCCTTAATGGAGTTGTGCCAAAAGGCTTTCTGGCAGAAGTCATATTATTATTATCACTAAATAACAATGATTTGTTTTCCCCCTCTAAACCGAACCAGAAAGGCTTTTAACGTGTTAAAAAAGGAGATTGGATGGATCTACTTGAGCATGACTATAAGACATAGCAAACATAGCCCTACTGCAGGACATGACTCAAATAAACATGTTATGTTTAGTTATGTGAACATAACTGGCAGTCTGGTGACTGTTAGTATCATAAAGCATCGCGATGCAAGCGCACTGTGCATGTGTCGGCTGCACTGTTGTTGACGACATGGAAATGTAATCCTGCTAAGTAATCACAGTTTTTATCAGATATATCGGTAATCTGATTACACATTTTTTCTGTACTGTAACATATTAAAGTCACATTTTTTGTATCCTAATTACCATTATATGTAATCTGTTACTCCCCAAGGCTGGGATTAATATGCTCTGACACTGCATTTGGGTGCAAGTATCTCCAGTTACAGGGGAAGTAGAACCGTGAAATACTATTGCAACCTTTAAACTCTTGATATTTTTTACTTTAATACATTTTTTTCCGCCTTCACAGATGTAAAGTTTTACAACGCTGGCATTAGATTCATTGTGTGTGTTTCAGTTCAGTTCTCATTGACTCAGCTCACCGTGCGGTTGCTGAATGTTCAAGGCTTTGTCAAATAGAGTATTATTCTGTCGACCCTCTCCTGTAATTAAATCTGTGAAAGAAATCCAACAATGGTACGATAAATTCACCATCTTTAATAACCCACTGGAACGTGATGTGCCATTTGGCAATGGCTTTAAAAATACATTTTTAAAAGGTAAGTTCAGTTACAGAAAATTAGACTTGGTTGAAGTTCACTGTACAAGATCTATTGTAAAGTCTGCAGTCAAAGAAATCTATATTAGAAGTTATTTCTCTGCCCTTGTACTGTGAGAAGGGAATTATCCCCATGTTAATGTTAACAAAGGGCTGAGATTAGCAACAACCTTACACAAGCACAACATGCAGAGTCAAAAACAAAATAAAAACAAAATATTTCATTCTAAACCATATCCTCTTCATAATTCCTCCACCATGGCACATCATATGCCAGTTTTCTTTACGACTCGGCTAACAAATATACATTTCACTCCATGGGGTAACCACTTAATCTCAGTAGAAGGGAAATGATGAGAGCTAAATGAGACATTACATTGTATAATGGTTGTATCCGAGGGCATATTGGCATCATGACCACTGATATTATCTACCTGACAAGGACTAATGAACCAGTTCAAGGGCAGTGCAATTAAAAGAAGGTTACAATAAGCCACAGGTATCTCTATTAAATTTAAGTGAGCACAGTCGGAGCGTAAATATGATTCTGCTAAAAACAGAGGAGCATGGAATATGGAGGGAAATTGACATGATTATCCACCTAAAAGCATCCCAGCATTAGATTCTATTCAATGTTTCAAACTTACAATATTGCTCATTACGGAGCGCTTCAAATTCACACGAAATGAATAGGCTCAATCCATTATGCATTAAATGAGGGGGAGAACGTGAGGGGGGAAAGGACTTAGCTTATCCATAATGTGGCGTACACGAACTATCGAGGATGGTTTCAACACGCCAAACAAACGCATAATCAGTAGTCATTACAGGTTGAATTTCCTGGAGGAGGTCACCCATGTTGTGGAGATAACAAGCTGTCCTTGCTGTCCTGGCAGTAATAATGCATAAACCACTGGGTAATACAACTGATACCCTGCACTGGCTTACTTTCTTTCCAGTCTGAGAGGAGAGGAGAAAAAGACACTGCAATTCCTGTTTGACCAAAAAAAAAAAAAAAGAAAGAAAAAAAAACTGCTCTTGCTGTCAAAGCTCAATAGCATCACACATGGCATCCATCTTTCATGCACGTTGTCGCAGGAAAGGAGGAATCCTTTTCCTTTATTTCCATCTACAGTCTCGATACACTAAACACATGCACCTTTTCTCCATAACCTTGGCCCAATTTATTTCCTTCTCCCCGCTTTGCTGGCTCCTGGCATTTCCAGTCGGGTAAAGAGGTCACGACAGTGCTCAATTAAAAATATGAATTCATGTGCGATCTCCCTGCAATCGATCCAAAAACAAAGTCAACCCAAGGTGACGTTCGACACCCCGCAGTTGTGTTTCATAATCACGCTGGTCTTTTCTCAGTTGCCTTCCAAACCAGTGAACTGGCATGATCCCTGACAGCACTGTCAATAGCCCTTGTTTACAACTGTTACACAAGCCAATATCCTCCATTGGATTTCACAAAAACCTGTTTAGTTCTGTGTTTAACTGTATTTTTTTTTTTCATTTTGACTCTTGGAGGGAGTGAACATGCTCTTTTTTACTCTTTATTACTCAATCTGATAGTGGCGTACGCCCACGCCACTCTGGGCATGCCTGATATCAGCCAAAAGACGAACAACGACAAGTGAACATCATAAGTGGTGTGTTTCTTTGAGTCAGCGATGAAAGAGATCTCTGATCAGAATGAAAGATGTGGACTGGAGAAGTTTGCATGGTGGTCAGGCCTGGTCGGTCCTGGTTCCTGATGGATCACAGGCTCTCCGGTGAATGTTGGTTCCTTTCAGACACATCCCAGCACCACGGCAACAGACTCAGGCACTAATGGATTCTGATGTTTCTCAGTTGGTTAAGGTTTGCTGCCACTAATAGATACAGTCCAGCCTCTTCCTCTGTCATTGAAGCTCAGGAGCAGGAGCCCATTAACATGAAACAGATCCCCATGTATATGATTATTAGATGAGCTGCAGGATAGAGGTGCGTGAGTCAAGGTGACAGACGGATAAATTACACATTCAAGGCGCATAACAACAACGGCAGCCATTTGGCAGATGCAGAACTTGTATGTCAGGGAGTCATCAGGGGCTTTTGCTGCTGCTGCTGCTGCTGCTGCTGCAGAGATGGATCACTGAGTGCAGGCCTGGTAAGAAAAGTCTATCGCCGTGACAATGTCAGGAGCTGCAAAGGTCACAAGACAAAGTGCATACGAGAAAGGACACATGACTCTGAAGCTGGAATTTATATACTCATAACTAATTAATTTATATATACAGGGGGTCCTCGTGTTACGTCGGAGATCCGTTCCTGAGAATGTGTTGCAACCGAATTTCGACGTAAGTCGGAACATACATTCATATGTAAGGTAGATACTAAGTTGTGCCACCAGATGTCGCTATAACACCACCCTACAATAAGGGATTACTGTGGTGAATTGCCTTTTGACCCTCTTGTCACACCGTAGGGGTTGATATCGTGAGTGTAATGAGCATTTCCTTTAGATTTCTGATATCAACCGTGTAGACCCTGTGTTGTGAATAAACCTACGGTAT
>JAFBJQ010003219.1:115866-148158 GCA_016785345.1 Trinectes maculatus
CTGAGAGACAGAGAGAGCGCTCACCAACTAGTTCCCGTGCCAAGTCTGTACATATTTACGGGGCAAACCGCTTAAGCCGAAACAAGGAAGTTCATGGGACATGTGTCGTAACCACGAAAACAACGTAATTCGCGACTGTTGTAACCCGAGGACCCCCTGTACTTATAATTAAACCAAGTCTTAGACTCTGAAGTAAAGGGAAAAAACGTATAGTTCCAAATAGGCAGCAGCTAAAAATAATTTAATTAGGACATTTAGAAATGGGTGTAGCAGACTGTACACTGGTGAACTGTGAGCACGGCAGGTTTTGAATGATTTAGAATTTTGGGTTTATAATCAAGATAACGTCTCACTTCCCCTTTCTCCTTTCCAAAAGTGCCCCATTAGCATAGTTATATAGCCCATTTCCTGTTTTGCCAGTATTGGATCATTTGGTTTCACAGCTCGGCTGTAATTGAACCATTCTGAAACATGAAAGAAAGCGGCCTGAGGCACAGTGCCTTTGATCAACATTTACATAAGTGCAAATCACAGATTCCCATGTTATCCATCAATACCATGTAGCTCGTTGGACATAAAAATTGGATTTCAAACAAATATTCTATTACACCCGGAGACACACCGTATGGCACAGTGGGCTTTGGACTCTCTGCCCCATAACGCTGACTGACTCTGATGGCCACATACACACTATGATTTATTCATGAATTCTCAAGGTCCAGTGGCTCACTGCGGACCACTTGGTTTGATCTGAGTTACGGGTGGCTTACTGTAACCTCGCCTAATATGAAGCTGTCAAACAATGATTGACCACTGAAAAGGCTGGCATGAGGGTCTCCTGCTGGCAGCAAGATCTTTATCTGTTTCAATGGTCCTCACAAGAACATACTGAGCAGGAGGCCTGTGATAGCTAACATACTAATTCTTTGGCTTAAGCTGTTGCCAAAGCTCTTTCAACATCAGCTGATCTGTCGTTACTTCTTTCCTAGCTGCAGTATCAGATCTGGTTAATCACAACTTTGGTCTCTCAGTATCCCTAAAAAGAATCATCCATGTTGGATCTACCCCACGCAGTTTGTGTGCAGCACTAATCATCTTCCTTCCTATTTTCCCGAGTTTGTCCTGGCTGCATCTGATGGTGTTTCCTCTCATTATATGTTACACACAACCCAAAGCCTGTTTGCCTGCATTTGTCTACATGTACATTTCTAACTCTGAATATCTGCACACAACAGTGTTGTGGTGCCAGATATGTAAGCTGTATGAAAACACAAGTATCCTGTTAAAAAAGCAGAAGAAATATTCATTGATGGAACATTAATTTTGATGAGACACCACTTTGGGAGTTTAGACCAGTGCTACTCCTCCAGCTGCATCAGTCAGTCAGCTGCACAACTCTAACTGACAGATAAACAAAGAAATACAGGATGTCTTTACCCAAACCACAGTACACACAGACATACTCAGACACACAGAGGCAACACGTTTCCTCTGCTCACAGGCAACAGTGGTGCTGGACGTCTCAGTACCATACAGTGCTTGTGACAGCAACATGACAGGATTCTTTTATGACTCCCTTATATTCGCCTACAGTGACAGCGGGGGAATGGAGAGAGATGCCAGGAATCATGAAGAGGAATCCCTGTCAAGCCTTACCCCGAGGCTTCCCCTCCCTCGTGTCAAGATAAATAACCACAAGAACCTCACGGGAAGCAGAGGGAGCGAGAAAGTCAGAGGAAACAGACAGACAAAAAAAAGTGCCACAAAAAGAGTGTTTCTAGGAATGCTGGGTTATGTCATTCCTCTCTTAATGTTTCATGTTGCTTGTGTGATGTTGGCGTGAAGATGTACGTGCTGTAGAGATGAGGGTTGTGTTTGTATCACAGAATGCTTTTCGCTGATGGCAACAGTTAATGGGTACTTTTTTATCAGCCATCTGCGTGTCCTTGACTGTGTATTTAGAATTATTATTATTATATCTCCTGCCATATCAATAAAACTTTAATCTTGTAAGTGAATGAGGGAGCAGAGTGGAGGAGAAAGCAGCGCACCCATGTGCCGGACACTACTCTTCTCTTACCTGTGAGTATTTTTACAGAATTATTATATTATAAATATTATAATAAATTGTTTTATAAAACTTTGTTACATTTGTTTATGTATTTTAACACTTTAAAAGTCATTTTCATGCTACAACGTGTGGACAAAAAATTGACTAATTCATTATAACTAACAGAAGATAAACATGGCCTCCATCACTGAAACTATTGAACCTAAAATTTTACAGAAAATAATCTGCTCATTTCATGAAGCATCACCACCGGCGAACAGGAGCTGATATTTATATAGCCATTATCGGACAACCGTACTATCAGTTTTAGCTACAGAAACCCTCCGAGTCAGAGAGCCATCTGAATATCACATGGAAAAACAGGAACTATCGTTTCAGTTTGCCTCGGTCCTCTTTGCCAAACAGCAAACGGGTCAATAACCCATCATTATAGAGCTTCACAGTTCGCTGGCTGCAAATTGACTGCCTGAAGGATTAAGGAGAAAGGCAATGACACCAATGCTAGAGATGAGACAACGTTGCTCATCTTCTCTACCTGCTGAAAAAAACTCTGAGTGCACAGAAAATACTTAGGCTGAAAGAAAGAACAGCCAGTGTGACCGGACATAATCCTGTCACCTGGGATGGTGTTGGTAAAATAGGAGGACATATACACAGACTTGGATCAATGTCCCGTCAATGCACATTTAAAAGTAGAGCAAAGTGGTAAGTGGATCAAGGTCACACACATAAGGCAAAGTCACTTTATAATTGTGAATTGATTTTTCTGATTTTTCCGAAAAATTCCAGCTCACCTTTACTTTTATATTCTTCTCAGGAACCTGTGCACACTTTAACTCCAATCTATGACTCTATGACTCTGAATACTATTTCTCTAAAAAGCCACAATATGCAAATATTAGAAATCAATCTAACAGACAGTATATGTGCCTCCCACTCATCCTGGTCCATTACACTTCCTCTTCATGTTTGCTGTTTCAGGTAATGAGGAAATGAGGAGCTACCTGGCCCAAGCCAGTTGAATTTACCATGACCTGGATGACTGAGAACCTTCACAGACTATTACTAAGGGCTGCCCTCACTATTTGACCTTTGAACCAGCATCCACACTGTTTTCATAGTCACACATTATTTTTTCTTGTGTTTTAATTATACTCTGAATCACTGTAGAATTAAAAAGATCACTGAATACAGATCCTACTGTATCTCAGGTTACTGAATCATCCATGAATCAGGAAATTTTTCCAATGTACCAAAGACTTTTATCCATGTCGGATGTTCATACGTGACTTTTTCAACAATGCCATTTAGTCATATAACTACACAAAAAAGATGCAATGTTATAAAGTAAAAAATATAGATTTTCAAATCAAACGTGTCTTGTTTTAAAATAGTCTGTGATTGTTTATCTGGAAATGCAAGAAAATTCTAATTTTCCTGTGTGAAAAAAGTTGCATAATAAAGCACAGTGTCAGTGGTCTTCTGTCTGACTGCAACAGTACAATCCATATAGATGAAGGCATTGTTTGGATAGCTGTGTGTATGTGCGCTTATATTGTATGTTCTGCACACTGCAAAAGCAGATGCCATAACAGTGTTTTAAGTTTATTATTGGTGCATAGCTTCGTGCGCTCATTCAAATGGAGGCTTGTTCTGTCAGACTAGTTTGCCTTTGCTAGAGATGCATTGTGCTTTGTTGGGTTTTGTGTTGTGTTTTGGAAAAGCAGCGGATGAAGTTAACATTAGTTAGCCCACCTGCTCATTGCTAACTTGACTTTTTAGACCTGCAAGTGTTGCATCCAAGACGAAGGAGTGATTTCATTCGCCAGCATCACACCTTTAATTCAACTTGGTAGTAGATTTATGACAGGGTCATAAAGTGTGAAGGCAGAAATCTGAGAGTATGACGCTCACACAAGCAGCCTGGGAATAAGGTGGAGGAGTTGTGACTGTTTGAGGGAGAGCATTGCAAAAACAGGAACATGAAACTGATAAAGACTGCTGAAGACTTGAGACTTGAATAAAGACACAGGAAAAACGTAAATGTAAATAGTTAGGTAGTCTACAAAGTATCTAGACGTCCATATCTGCCCTCTGAGAATACTGTCAGCCACTCATACCCTGTGTTACCAGCACAGTGTTTTCAGACTAGACCTTATGAACTCATACACGATCATGATTGCAGAGATTTTTTTTAACCTATCCTTACATTATAATAGTCCTGGTGTCAGCAAGGAGCTGATGGTTATGTGTTGATATCTGTGCAACCCCATAATAGACCCCAAGTCTAAAGCTCCGGTCATTTCCTTTATTTTGTACCACAGAGCCAGATAAAGTGGCCTGGCTGATGTGAGGGAGGTAGAGTGGGAAAAGTGAGAACATATTTCACCGGGGGGCGTAAACGTGAAGAAACAATAAGAATAGTAACATCAGTCAATGTGGCTTTAATAAAGCAGATATCCCACACAGGGAGGTCTGAGGGAGTGGCAGCTGTTGGCAGGGAGACAGGAGCTGTTGCTGATTCGCTGATACGGTGTTATTATCTCTCTGAATCGTGAACAAGGTGCTGGCTGGCAGGCTGGGCTGCCTGGTGGTATAGCCAGGGTTGATGGGGCTAATGGGATTCGAATGCTGGGACCTCATCTCTCAGCTGTGATGGCTGGGTGACAGGGCCTGATGGATCGCTGGAGCTGAAGCCTCGCCTGACAGTCACGCTCCGCTGATGAATTGTGAAATGAGACAGACATACAAAAAGCTGCGGGAAGCCCAGAGCTGGACCACAACACATAACCCACCCGCCTCCCTGGTCAGCTCGTGTGCTCTGTGCAGCACTGAGCATCATGACACCCACATCCATCTTCTCCCCTGACTTGTTGCTCTGCAGGGTGCCATGGAGACACATGGCCCAGCATCAAGACCCCTCCAAGTTTTGACGTCTTTTAATGACGGACTGTGGCCATCTATCACAATGACATCCCGCCTAAATGTAGACCTTGCAGTATATTACCCCATGACAAGAGTGTATTATCCACTTCCGCATCTCCCACAGGAAGGAAACGAAACTGACCCCAATTCTTGCAGTTCAGACGACCTATAAGAGAGCTGTAAGGCGAAAGGCGACAAAACTGGTGATGCTTTAATTTCTTTACCAAACTGCGCGAGACAGATCGCTCGTCTCGTAAAGTCAGTCCACAAGACAATGTTGAGAAGGAGAGAAAAAGTATAGAAGCTACAAGACAAAAGGACTAATTTTACTTCAGGGGCCAATATAGCCTCCTATTATAATAATAATAAAAAAGGTCTGATGGTGTTTCTGTTGTTAACAGCTGAGGGTTTAATGAAAGTAAACATTATTAAGAGGGATTAAGGGATGTCCTGAAAACTGCTGCCTGTGGACATTAACATGACTTAATACATGTTTGTATGAAGGTCTATTTCTCTCTGGTAAATGATCTCTTCCAGTCCCTGTCCCCGTCGCTCTCTCAGTGCCTGTCTGCCCGCTGCAGGCTCCGGGTGTTTACATGACCTTTAATTGGGGCTGAATTTAACGAGGTGCTGCTGCTCATCTCAATCACACTATGATGGTAAGACCTTGCTTTGTGGGTGTTTACTTAATGCTCCCTCTTCTCACTGTCCATCTTTCACTGTGCTTAGCACACAGCCCCCTTTGCATGGTGTCTGTGAGCCTGTGATAATGATGGAGTTGTCTGTTGTTGTCACAGGTTGATATCAAAGAACACAGAGAGAGGTAAAATATTTGAGATGAGTAGGAGTACGCAATCATCGCCTGCTACGGAAACAGTCTCATTGTATAAATCTCTTTTATTAAGTGGAATCCCAAGGTTTATTATCATAACAGAACATCAGGGAGAAAATGGATGTTTTTAAAGTTCACCTTGATTTTTTTATTTTATCTCTCGCTTGCTAAAATCTCAAGTGCATGTGCTCTGCGATAAATTAAAATGCACTCAGCTTCATTTTGTGTTGTGTTCCTTGCAAAACTCAAATCACAACCCTCAAAGCTCTTCCTAACAAACTTACATATCAGTGGATAACTACATGCTTAATGTGTTGATGCGTTACAGAGTTGCGTGATGATCAGCATATATGCATACAAGTGTGTGCATACATTTCACATGTGCAGTATATCTCGAGTGTAATGTGTTTTCATGTTATAATGTAATGTCGTGTAAAAACATGGCTTGGTTTTGATTTCAGCGAGGACTTTGTTTTCTGTTGGTGACCATACATATTGGTACACAGTACTGTATGAATGTTCAGGAACTTTCAGTTGCATCAGAAGACAAAACAATCATGAAAGGGACTTTTTATTCATTTTGTGCTTTTATCTTCACGGCTTTTGAGCCTTTTGGTCACAATACAGAGAATTTTATTTTTTTATTTGTTCTTTTGTTTTTTTCACTAATTTGGCTTTTTGAAAGAGTCAGCTCATGGTCAAAGAATTTATGATTTAATACACAGTCAGCAAACAGACAGAAATAGCAGCAGGGGTGTTTTCAGAAAATGTCAAAGTCAGTGTGGTCGTTTTTTTTTTTTAGTTTTTTTTGTTTGTTTATTTTTCCATGACAGCGTAAGGACTGCATGGTGAAATGACAAAACCAAACACAAAGAGAGAAAGCCACTAAGCTGCTGCATTATACCCCAGTAATCTGCAGTTTAGCACACCATTAGAAGTGTGTTTATTCAAGGATACAGCATGCACACAATTCCCTAACATTACATATTTTTCCAGAGGAATTCCGATTCTGCCCTCACATCTTGATGCTATCCCACTAAATTGATCTACGACAGCAGCAGCTAATGATTCAATTACCTTGAGGCTCATCTACCCATATTCTACAGTAAGAAACCAGCTGTGATCTGTGCCAAGCATTCAGCTGCATCGAGATGTGAAAAAAAGAAAAACAGCTGTGCTGTCATTTGTTCATATTCAAAGGTCGAAGGCCTATACTCTCTCATCCACACGCAGCCTGACTCTGATATAACATGGCTGTAGATCTTGTTCAGTGTCAGCCAAGTCTTCAGCAGCATTCACACTATCTGAGGAAATGAAGACAGGAAATAAGTTCCCGCCTGAGCTGATGGAAATTTCATGAAATATATAAGAAGGGGGACTACAAGTGAACTGGGGGAATACAGCATTTTGGATGACAGTTCAATTATTGTAGTTGATGGCACGCCAGCTTGACCCTTCATTTGCATGTTGGTGAGAAGATGTTAACCGTGATCACCATACCACATGTGTCCCTGCGAAAAAGGCTATTCATCATTTATAACAACTCATGCACGCTTCCTGTCCCACCCATCTTCCCACCCATCTTCCACCTGATCAGTGCTGTGTGCAAATAAGGAAGAGAGAATCAGACAGCGATCTGTGGTGAGAACAGGGAGAACAGGGATGTGGCGGTAGGAAAATGATATCTTTATAAGAGGATTGGTCAGATTGGGCCTCTCACAGTCAGGACTAAAGACTCGTGCCCTCCATCCACACATATTAATGAGGATCATCTGCTTTCAAAGAGTGCAGGGACATGGCTGAGGACATTTAATACCCCAGAGGGGCGGGGAGCGTTTAAAGGCTCGGATGATGAGTCATAGTGAGGGAAGAGAGCATGCGACATGCACACTCAGCACACACGTAGAGGAAACACATGAGAACACCAGGAAATTACTTAGAGCCCCTTTTTTTACCCAAAGTTTGATGACAGTGAGTTTAGAAGTCGCACATTGTCATACCGACTAATAACCTAGTCCTGATAGTGGTGAAAATATTTTATATGTTTTCTTCCTGAATGTCAAGAGGCTGCAGCAGGTGAACAGACAAGATGTTGTTAATATTGTTGACGCTAGTTTTATGTGTACTGTATATAACATGAGTAATGTATATAATATTCAGCTCCACCATCAACGGCTGCTGTCACATATAGCTCCGACTGTAGGATGATACATTGCAGGGTAATTCACTCATTTACTCCCTGCTGCTACTTCCCAGGTCACAGGATGACAGGAGTCTATGTGTGGTGTGTGTCAGTGTCAGTACCACTGCTCTCAGATGTCCTGCTACGCCTCCTAGTTACAACCGAACCTGCTGTGAGGAGACTTCATTACACCTCCTCATGCTTTCATTTTACATCAATAAAACAACACAATAGCCACAGTGTCGTACACAGCTGAATCATGTCATGATCATGGTTGTGAGTTGGGATCTGCAGTTCCGGTTGCCTGTGTGTTTTTACCCGCGCTGAGCAGCTAGATCAGATCATTATGTACAATGGTGAAATGATTGAACACCAATGGAAGGTTATTAAAGATGAATGTGAAAACATTTTGCTGCTCCTTCCTCCCACCACAACCTTTTCACTCAGCACCGAAAACAAGCATCTTTGATACAAAAGAGAGAAATTGGTGGAGTGCGGTGCAAAAGCTGAGCTGATAGGTAACACCTTGTGTCAGCTGGTTGTGTACACAGTGAGTGGGTAACACAATTCAAACAAATGCAAAAACGCGCTGCCGCCTCGTGAAGGTTTCCGGAGTGTAAAAGCACACATATCTCTGCAAAACCAATAAATGTGACCTGGAGCTTGGTATTCAAAACAACACGCTTCGCTTACAAATCACAAGATCGAGGTTCAGACCATTGTGTACATAAGTCTCCCCAACTGTAAGAATCCAACCCCAGAGGGATCAATTAAAAACCTAATGCATAATCATTGTGGCCACTGGAAAACAAAAGTGTGGATATTCATGAGGAGAAACAGGAATGTAGGTGCCGGTAGTGAGGATGGTGTTGATGGTGATTATCGTCTCTTGCTATCGTGACACCTTTGCATTAATGCTAAGAGGGAGCAAAGGAGCACAAAGCAACTGCGACTGATGTAAACACTCCGTTCATCAAAACAAGCCTTTTTCCATTTAAACTTCGACAGAGGAGTGAATGCTGACTTAAGCATTTTTATTGGAGGAACTGCCCCGCCATTTCAATTTCCACAGCAATTTTCTCAGAAGTCTCACTCTATACGTTGACCCGATGGAAACAATCCCAAACACCATCAGCGTGTTGTTTGCTGGCTCGTCTCAGTATGAGAAGTGTTTCGCTGGACTACTTTTCTGGCAACCTTTTTTGAGCAGCCGCTGTCGAAACTGAAGCTCGGAAGGCTTCGCTTTGTGCTGCCGCTCCTCCGGGAGAAACGCTGTCCACGGTCAACGGCAGCAAAGCATGCAACATGGGTTGCTTTTGTGATTTCACAGTTGTTCAGATAAGTGTGTGGAAATCAACACGCAGTATCACACCGTGCACACAGTCTGAGGATGTGTGCAGGCCCTCTCAAAGGGCTTTCAAGGCATATTTGCCAGTAGCAAACAATAACACGATGCAGAGGTGTGTCTAATTTCAGAAATCAAACGGTTCCTGCCGAGCGTGCACAGAGAGGAAACCAGCTGTGGTGGAGAGTTTTCCAGTTGCTGCAGATGATGCTGGTTTTCTAGATGAACGTGCACAGATATCAGAGTGTGGCCTCCTTCACACATACATGATGTAGCCTTATCCTGTCTGATGGTACACCTGCCACACGACACACATCACCACTGGAAAAAAAAAATCCAGACTTGCTTTAATAAGCAAATCTGGAATGTATAGTCATATGTTAACTGCTGCAGGTCAGTGAGGTCAGTGTCTCATACCTGCCTGTTTTATCATCACTGGTCATATTGACTGTTCTGGATAAAAGTGTCCTCAGGCCTTAGAGGCTGCTGTTTTTTTTTTCTCTTTCCTTTATAATTAATCATTTTGAAGCCATCAGACATAAAAATTACAATGTTAATTACAAAGACAGTGAGGGAGGCAGAGCTCCAGTCCTGTTAAACCAGTGTCTCTAATCTCTATTGTTTTTATTGTCTCAGTGTTTCTTCCCCACTGTTGTAGCTACATCAGTTTGTTCAAATGAAAGAAGTTACCAGAGAAAGAAAATAAAGATATCTGAGCTCATAAGAGGTAAGTTAGCAAACAGCTCAGCTCAATAACTCAGTTAGTTCACTAATAGGACAATAAGTTCAGACAGTTTATTCAGAGCGCAACAATAAGTCCCCTGTCTCACAGCTGTTTACATGCCATTACAGTGCAGCAGTTAATACTCAGACAGAGGAGGTTAAACAAGTGAATGGTGCAACACAGTCAATAAACTCTCTTATCTTCCTCCATTTTAGACACTGTATGGGTCTCCATCCCTTCAGAGATAAGCACAGTGGAGATGGCTTCCTCTTGGTCACTGCTCCAAGTGAACCAAAGATAAACTCGAATGGAAAGGTTGTTCCAGCTCCTACTGGACTGGAGGGAAATTGCCACAAAAGCTTGGATCCTTACAGTTCACATTGTGATCTGTAACACAACTTTTTGTTTCTTCTCACAAACACACAATGCTGCACATTAACTCTCCCAGGTGAGGCCCGTGGGTTAATAAGCACACAGCTTTCCTAAAATCACAGGAAATAAAACATTGTAACATTAAGACGTTCATTCATTGAGCCAAACAGATCGAGTAGAAAAATAGTTCGACGCTAGCAGCTCAGTCCTTATATCAGTTACGGGGGTTAATATAATGCTATAGCTTAGAACATTAACAGGATATATAGGTTTCAAGAAAATCTATTTTTTTCTCATTTATATGCAAACTTATGCCGCAAGATGCTCCAGAATCTATTGAGATCATCTATTATGTAGGCGGAATCTTTAATGTAAGCGCAATGTTACTGCAAACTTCTTCCTGTGTTTGTGCAAAGCAAAATCAGATGGGCAAACTGCGACGACACCGCATGTAATGCAATGACGTCAACACTGTACCAAAATGTAGATATAATGTACTTTTTCAATAAGACCATATCTTTATACATACATACATACATACATATGTTATTGTCGTGTGGGTGAGAAGCTGCATGATGCAACGAAGACTACCACCCACAGCTTCCTGAGAAAAAGAATGAAATTAAATTGTGTTTTTAAACAGGAACATGGCATAGAATACAATATACCATTGTTCAATGTCAAGGTTCTCGTCATGAATGTCATTTTATTGGCAGTATCCACAAGTAGAGTGAATACTTTACCAAGTTATCTTACAAAACGATAAACTCACTCAACGCAGAGAAAAGTCTCTTTCACCTACTTAACAGTAATGTCGCACTATCTGCACAAGCGAGCGTAAACTTTGTTGTCACAGTTGTATCATACTGTAATAGTACAACACTATCTGGTCTAAAAACTGCACGAACAGTACAGGACCGAAACAGTGTACAAGTAACGTTGCAGTAAACTGCATAGTCAGCCATATGTTGACTATTCCCCAAGAAGCCATTCCCAGGAGCTGTGGCAGCCTGGACTGCCGCAGGGGAGTTAGCCAGCTGCAGCTTAGCCATATGCTTGATGTCATTAAAGGGAATGCCCCGGTTATACCTGATGCACCACACAGAGACGATACAACCAGCAAAGTCATTTCACTGCGCCACGCAAAATGACCTAGAAATTATTCTGGGTGACTGTTGCGGTCACATGAGACGTCTTACATTAGAGGAGGATGAAAATCTAACCGTAACTGTTGAGACTTAATACAGAACAAAGTTCCAAGACAGTTTCCAACAAAGTCAATAAGAAGACACAAGTGGGCCTAAAGAAAATAACATTTTTTATCACACATTATTTCATTTTATATTGATTATAATACATATGTAACGTTATTATATGTGCAATAATAAAGTTGTATGTAAATATAAGGATATTTTATTGGCTAAAATGACATTTAGTGCTAAAATTATTTCATAACCCCACATATAAATATATATATATTGAGAGAGGTAAATGTCCTCGGCTGGTCTAAGGGCCTTTTGGCCTGCAGCCCCCTGCTGTCACTGTTTGGTATGCAGGGGCTGAGGTGCATGTTGCTGACTGGAAAGCGCTCCTCTTTTCTCACTGTCTCTCTCCAGGCTAATTGACTGTAATGAAATTGCCGGAGACAATCTTGAGAGCAGACTTAATTGATAAAGGGAATCATGGAAATGAGGGGGGGGGGGGGAGAGAGAAGGTGACAGAATGTGGGACTTTTTGGAGAGTGCTGATGACATTTCCCACTATCTCTGTGAAAATAATTGCATCTGCGTCTGTGCATATGAGATTGAGAGGGGCAGTGACAGTAAGGATGGTCTGATGGTCTAAGGATATACACATGTATCCCTTAATATCTCCTTTTGCAAACAACAAGCATTTTGTCTATTATTAAATGACATGAATTCCTGCACCCCTCCACCATTAGATGCATTTTCAAAATGGTTCTCATCTAATTGCAGAGTGATTATCACAGGCGTCATCCTGTGAACAACACATTTTCCGGCTCATGTGCACTGATGATTGTAAAGATAACAGCATCACAAAGAGCCCGTTCTGCTACAGCAAGATATATATCACCTGTTCAACATGATAACAGCAGTGGGAATCAGAAGAACTGCAGTGCTACTGTAGATATGTGCACATTAGCTGTCAACAGAAAAGCACAAAATTGCATACTATATATACCACAGTATATATAGAACAAAAACTTGTTACCGTTTTCATTAAGGTTAAACAACAACTGGTTCTTGATCACAGGTAAATTGGTTGATTAACTACAGATTATTTTACTACAAAGAAAATCAGTTGCAGTGTCATAGCACTAATCAAAGAAATTAGACGTATGACAGCTGAGCCACACAACACACAATGATTCATGTCCCACTCAGATGAGATGAGAGGATCATAAAACACAACTAACATCCCTACCAGAAAAAAGGTCACTCACCTGCCAGTTGCCATGGCTACTATCGTTTGACATATGCTAATGCATTAGCACTGTGCAATAAGCACGACACGTGGATCATTCTCTTAATAATATCCCCCAACAAGCTAATTTCCCACTCCCCATCAGTAAATTCCTTTAAGGTTTTCACTGATCCTTGTCTGAATAAGGTCAACACAAAGATTGGATGCTGCCAATGTGGTGGCTGCATGAACATCTGCGATGGGGAGCTGGCGTGGCCAGCAGGAGCCACTGCCAGCTGTGTGGACCCAAGGATGTGCCCGTCCCGTCGGAGCAGAGCCACCAGGCCAAACTGTCTCCTCATCATCATATCACTTCACTGCCACTGCAAGCTGCTCACTGCCAACACCTGGGCACCTCCCCAGTGCTCAGAAATAAAGGGCAGAGAAACAGAACCACAGCGGCCAACGACAGCTTTAGATGAGCGGGATCAACCATTTGCTCTGTGTTGTATTGTCTGACACGTAAAGTGTTTGTTACATAGAATAAACAAAAATGAAACAACACAAAAACCTTTATCAGGACTCGTCACATCACAGGCAGGAGAAGAAGTGCAGACGGTCTGGTAGTGAGAGTCGAGCTTCTTCATTAGACCGAAGCAGCATCGATGTGGCTTCATCATAATGGACTTTGCCTGAATGATGAAATTTACAACTTTGACTTATCACCTGAGGGAAGCTGAGGTGTAAGATTTCCATGAATTACAGCAGTAGCTGAATGTATAGCAGGGAATATGCATGAGAATGTGAGTGGGTTGATGAACTCCGCGATGCTCAGGTCCTCTACTCAACAGCCAGGATCTCCTTCAGGTGCCTCCAATTGTAGAGTGTAGAATGTAGTTCACGAGATGAGTAATGTAAGCAAGTTTTGAGGATCCAATCATTACTTGTGTTGCCGTGCGTGTTAGATCAGTGTCATCCAAAAATAATCAGACCCAATCAAACAGACCTTGACTTGCAAAGATTATAAATTAAGATTGTTTCTTGCATGTATGTATGTATGTATGTATGTATGTATGTATGTATGTATGTATGTATGTATGTATGTATTTATGTATGTATGTATGTATGCATGTATGTATGCATGTATGTATGTATGTATGTATTTGTACAACCACAATATCAGCCTGGATGTCCATTATTACTACAATGAAAATAAATTTATCTTAAAATACACAGTCCATCATCATACGATCCAGAAGTGAAACACAATCGCTTGAAAAAAATCTTGCTATTTTTTGTCATTAATGACATAATAATCTCAGAATTCTGAGAATGATTGTCATTTAAAAAAAAATGAATTGTCGAGATTTTATCTCAGAACTAAAACAGAGCTGATTTTTAAATTTGTTTTCTGTTTTTTTTTTTTTTTTGCTTCCACAGCACCGTATATAAAAATAGAAGTCACAATATCTGGGGCAGGAGAAAAAGAATCTAAGCCCAGCAGATTGACACTCATTATCCTGATAGCCAGTGAAGCTCTTTGTTGCTCGTACACATTTGTCATGGTGGCTGTGGGACGCACAGAGTGTCTTTACACTGCGAGAAGAATTCAGGCCGTTTACTTTGACGAGACAGCTCATCAGATGTGTTTGGAGAGGATCTCCAGATCTTACTGAACAAGCTGCTGCATCTTGAGACTTGGACGGACCGCATGAAAACAACCCCGCTGACAAGACAACAGCAAGCAGCAGCATCTCTTAATGTCTCTCCACAGACACCGTTGGAGCAGTTAGCTTCGAAGCCACAGAGGGGGAGACAGCAGGGCCATAAACTGAAAGGACTGTCATCCGGTAATGTATGCTGCTGTGATCCCAGATGGGCCACCGCTGGGCTTCGAGAAACAAGCAGGTCAAAGGTCAAAGGGGAGAGGCAGCAAGACGCAGTGGGGAGGAAATAAGACAAGTTCAGACACTGGCCTCCAATAAGCAGGAGAGGAGTGTTCAAGGATGCTAGTTAGAGTGATGGAAATGGCTCTTTGATCCTCCATTATCTGTCTTCCTTTCCTCATAATGTACCTTTGCCTCTGCCCCATTGATTGCGGCCACCGGACGGTGTCATTAAATCAATTCTTCCCAGAAGAGAAATGGTTTGTGTATGAACAGTCCTTGCCCGTACTATCAATGACAGCGGGAGCAGCAGCAGCAGCATTGAAATGGATAAGGATGAAACCGGAGACGAGTGAAGTGCACAGAGCAGGAAATTTATTTTCTGCTTGCTCGGGCCGTTCTATTAGGCATGCATGTTTGTTTCCAAAAGAAGACGGCGTGCCACGCGCAGGTGGGCCGCCAAGCACAATATTTCCTGACTCTCACTTTCTTTTTTTTCCCCCCTTTTTCAAGGCTGAAACTAAAAATCCACTGAGGTATGGGCTTTTTTCTTTTTCTTTTTTTTTTTGGGTTTCAAAACAACAAAGAGTAACTTTGAAGTGAAGTGAAGTGAAGCTTGAGCAGCGCGATGCCAGGAGGAGATGCGGAGTGTTGTCGGCTGACACAGTTTCCATAAGTGGAATCGTTTCCTTCTTCCCACCTCACGACGGCATAACCAGGCTGCCCTGTGATCATAATGCTGTTGATCGATATGACACTTAAAGTGACAGACAAACAATTAGCCACCCTGCCCTCACTGCAGTCCTCAATGTGTTTCCTATTTGAATAACTACAGTCATTAGCTCTCCATTTCAAATACCTCAAGGATTAAGTCGAGTGCGAACAGTCAGCGTTTAGGTAGAATACCTCTCTGAAACTAATAAGTCACGCAACGTACAACTGTGATGATGCCTCCCTCTGCAATACACTATCAACTTATTAGACTCAGTGAAAGCAGCAGAGTGTGGATGTCAGTCTGATGTTCTCGACATTACAACTGATTCCAGGTGTCTTCCCGCTTCACTCATGCAGATTTTCTTCTTCTTTCTCTCTCTCTCCAGCATGAGGCAGGAACAACAATGGGTGCTATGTGTTATACAGTAGAGCACTTCTGCCCCCAAGTGGGCAACTACGTTCAAGCCCGGTTTTAAAAGTGCAAAAAATAAATGGATAAACAACCTGAACTTTGGAACTCGCAGGGACAAATCTAATCTGACAGGATCTTTGTGTAGTGTTTTAAATCTCAGCGCGGCTGGTGGTAAGAAACTCCTGGCTCACCTGGGTACGGAGCATCAGGACACATGCAGATTAGCCAAAGCTTTTCTTACACCATGAAAACTTTAAGTTTCTGTGACTGTGTCCAATTCGCCCATTCTGACCCCCCCACCCCCACCCCCGAACGCAGGGTTCTGCGTTCGGTATCGGCCCAACGTGCTTGGTATGCTATTTGGTGCCTGTGGATCGTGCTCTGAATTTTCTATTTAAGTTTAATTTTTGCATCGTTACATTTGTCATACTAAAACAGTCTGTGTGAGCATTGTGTTTATGAATGCAGTTGTACTGTAACCTCTCAATGCTCTCCTATTGATTTGAAATATATTACATGCACATACATAACCCAACAAACATACATACACAAGACAGCCATAAGACCCTGTAGAATAGACTGTGCAGTGTATGGGATGCAGTGAAGCAACTGATTTCAAGAGCAGGTGTGGCTTTACGTAGCATAGCATAAATATTAATATTCAGATGCTGTTTCACTGAACAGAACTAAAGAAGAACAAATTCAGCATAATGATGAAGAATTTGAGTTTTACATATCTTTGACCTGTGGACACTGTGAGTCAAAGATGAAACTGGAATGCATCGCCATGTTCTCTGACTCCATTATTAGCCAATTAGTGGCAAGATTTTTTCCACTACTGACAAACCATGTTAGCATTATTTGGACAAAAACAATTGTGTATCCAGTATGATTGTTGACTGTCGCTAAAGCAGAATTAGCAGAATTTGTTGATTTTGTTTTGTCTTTATGCTGTTAAGCCCTATGAGGCAAATTGCAATTTGTGAATATGGGCTATACAAATACAATTTGATTGACTGATTGATTGTCATTCTTAAAAAAGGGACATTATATGACAATTTCCATCACTGCAGCATTTCATTTCATTTTTCTGTCTGTCTGCCTGCAGGGTGACTCTTTCATAACCCAATAACATTTGGAGCCGATCTGGATACAGCTGATCTGGATCTTTTTTACAGCTCTGTGTGCATTGCCAGTCCGTTATCTAGACAGTCTAAACATCTTAAACATAACCTTATGGTAAGCCAGTTGGGCCATAACTTTTCTAGAGACATTTTTCCAATTCATAAACTAAGTTTATGAGATATTATATACTCTATGTCCGTAGAGAAACTGATGCATGTGCACAAATAATTTTAAGATGGTCAACTTGTTTTGAGATTGCATGGTGACTGAAGCCAGATTGCAAAAGTAATGTAAAATTATATAGCACATTAAAGTCTCACTTCATATTACAGTTATTTTATCATAAAGATTAAAACAATATTTTTTATATATGCCATTGCGAGTGAGCATGAATAAAAGCATCTTTCAGTAGTAGATCATGTGTGTGTGAGCGTGTGTGTGTTGGCGTGTGCGTTTGGCCGTGTGGGCTCATGTGTGTGGGTTCTGCTCTGCAGTTTGTCTTGCTACTTGGGTGAAACTGTTGCAGTGAACATGAACATACCATCAGTGACGACATTGTGTCACACCCATCCACATATCTTCACACATGTACATGTGGTTTGTGTAATTAGACAAAGTGCAGCCAGTGACAGCTTAAGCACATTTCATCAAACTTACTCCTATGTCGTCTCCATGGCAGTTGCATAGATTCAGCTGAGCAAAATCATATACAGGGGGTCCTCGAGTTACAACGGAGATCCGTTCCTGAGAATGTGTCGTAACCGAATTTCGACGTAAGTCGGAACATACATTCATTGTGCCATTGTGCATACATTGTGCCACCAGATGTCGCTATAACACCATGCTAAAATAAGAGTTTATTATGGTGAATTGCCTTTTTTGTCCCTCTTGACACACCGTAGGGGTTGAGATCATGAGTGTAATGAGAATTTCCTTTAGATTTCTGTTATCAACCGTGTAGACCCTGTGTTGTGAATAAACCTACAGTATCGCCACGATCCCGAACGCATCTGTGTCCGTGTGCATCTCCTTACCGGCTGCCGCTGCTCCCCCCAACTGTGCTGTGGGGGTGCTGGAGAGCCGGCAGGCGCGCTGAGAGACAGAGAGAGCGGTTAGTTCCCGTGTGAAGTCTGTACGTATTTACAGGGCAAACCGCTTAAGCTGAAATAAGGAAGTTCACGGGAGATGTGTCGTAACCACGAAAACAACGTAACTCGCGACCGTCGTAACTCGAGGACCCCCTGTGTGTATATATATATATATTAGAGTTATATAAGCTGATGTTAGTAATTAAGTGAGGAGCAAAGCTTGGTGACAAAGTGCATGTTAGCAGGATCAGAAAACACAGGCCTTTTATAGGAGAATGTTGTTTATTTCCCCTGTGAATAGTCAGCATAGCTTCTTAAAACTGCGTTCGCTCCAAAATGTTTCCTGTTTATTTATCATCATTACTATGATAATAGTGAACATCCAATTTAACCGTGGCCAAGCCAGTGGCTTAATTGTTTTATTTTTTCTGGTACTTTTCATTAGTTGCTACTATGTGTGGTATCTGCGGGTCAGGAGCTGCAGTTTATGGTCCTTAAAGATTGAGGTCTTATTAAGGTGGGGACAATAGAAATCTGAAGACATTACACAGATTAGAGTTTTCTATAATACTGAAGGTGCTTTCTGTCAGTTATTGAACCTGTACCACTCAAGTGATACTGTTGTTAATCAGTGATAGTGACGGTCTGGTACTGAACTGAGTGTATGTTCAGCCGGTATTGTTGAGCTGATTGTTGCACAGCTTGTTTTTTTTGTTTTTTGTTTTTTTAAAAAGCACTATGTTTGAAATGAGCTGGCTGGATCCATTGGGTCTGATGAGCTGATGGAGACTAGGACTGGGAGAAAGTGACTGCATCACCTCAGTCATTGTGGATATGATCTGTTCTTTCCCCAAAAAATACAGAGATTGGGAGAGAATTGGGAGAGAATATCAACTCAATTATGATCACTGTTATTTTTTCTATTAATGAATCACATTTTGAAGTGTCTAAGAAAACTGCTGCAATTAAATATTATTCAAAGGTTGTATTTTTGCTTAAATATGGTCTGGGCTTGTTCCATGCTGTTATTGCATATCTCCTATTGGCAGTCATATGTGCTAGCATGTGCAGTGGTGTGAGGGGCCTATTACAGCTGATGCAAGTCTATGTCGATTTCTTTATTTTTGTCCTTTCTTTTCTGTTTTTGTTTTTGAAGAATGTCAGCTCAAGGACTGAATTTAAATCAGAGCTTTGACTTGTCATTACCATATTAATATCTCAGTGCTACAAGACTGACAATGAGACAAAGACCCCTGGAAAAGTTGTTTGTGCTCTCTCACTTTCCGTCAATCGATACATGTGAAACTGCAGGTCCCAGTGAGAATGAGAGACTGTAGCAAAACAGGCATTTAATGATATGGCAGCTAGTCCCAAGCCTGATGGATGCTAATAGTTTCGACATCATTGACTCAACTATCTGGATCTGCGGTAGTTTCTTTTGGCAGAAATGTAGCTGGCAGATTAAAGGACCTAAAGAGTTGAGATCTATTCACCATGATGGGAGTTTTAAGTGTTTGAAACTTTCTAATACTTCCTACAGTGTCAAAGCATACATCTTCACAACCATAAGCTGCTCGTTCAGGCTTTGGTCCTCACATGAACAAGCAGTTCATTTAGCAAGTGGAATGTGATGTGAGTGCATCGTGTATTCAGCTTATTACACCCACACGGCTACAAATATCCATCTGAGCAAATTTCTCCTTTTTCCCCTCAAAGAGGCTGTGGAAACTGAACAAGATTTCCATTTATTCAAAAACATGCTCTTATAGATTTCTTGTATAAACTGTCTGGATACTGAACTGAACGAAGAGGTGAAAGAGAGCAGGTCTTTGTGTTACATAAAGTTTTCTCACTCAGTCTGCAGCACAGCTGATAAATACATAAAATGTAAACATCTAAAAGAAATGATTCTCTTTTTTCTGCATTAATAGGACAATATAACAATGATTAAGTAGAGGACTTAATGGACAATTATTCAGGCTTGTATTAAAATACATCAGTGTTTCCAGTCTTTTTCTGATGGGATCATCAAAAAGACTAATCACCACATCATTCCAGATGGAAAGATTCAGCAAAACTGTTTGTGTTACATTTGTGACGAAAGCTCCTGAATAACACTAACACTTCTTTAGTTTGATGTCCAATAAGAAGTTTTGTATTTTGTTTTATTTTAAATGAGTTAATTGTTAAGAAGCACTATGCAAGAGGAGAATTTGCAGATTAATGATACGGTACAACCTGCAAAAAACACTAAAGGAATTTCTAATCCAGTTTGTTTCGGCAAAAGAAACACTGCTGATATAACTGCTACATTTAATATGAGGGAAACTGCACTGCCTGTAAGAACTTACAAAAAAAAATTGCAGGCAATGCATAGCTCTATGGAAGACTGTGGATTTGTTCGAGCATGTTGATTTCGGCTAAAAGGCCAATCATCAGCTTGATGAAAGGCTATAGTTTCAGAAGCATGTCCAAACCATTTAGTTTCACCGATGCCCAAAGTGCAGAAAATTAAAATGACAGAACCCAAATCTAATCTAATATTTTGTCACCATTTGCCTCTGAAACAGCACCAGCTTGCCAAGGATTGGCTGAACACAGTTTGTCAAGGTGCTACACGGTGCAAACAGGTTATTATGTGATGGGTAGTAAGATGGTGATTATACAAAGAGGCTGTAAACTGGTTTTCCAACTGCCATTAAAAACCAGAAGGTAAAAGGGGCATCCAACGAATCAAGAGGTTAATGATTAGATCTTTGGCTCCTCTAGTCCACATGATAAAATGTCCTTGGCAAGACACACAATCGCAAATTGCGCCTGTGTCTCTGGCTCAGGATGTATCGTATCTGCTGTAGACTAAAGGAAAATATCCAGCAGCAACAGGAGCTCAGGACTGGCAATAACAAGAGGGACTCTGGAATACACACATCTATAGCCCTGAGAAAGCTGTTCAGAGGTGGTCAAAAAGCCATGGTCAAAAGCCAAGACACAGGGTATAGACAAATAGCAGCAGGTGTTCTAATGGGGGCTATTTGGCTCTAGCAGATGGCAGGCTGTATGATGAAGGAGTAGAAAAGTGCTACAAGGATGAGTTGTTTGTAGGCATCAGTGGAGCATGGTGCAGGTTTAGGAATGCAAGTCTGCAGATGGATTTTTTATTTGGTCAAAATACTACATTGAGAATGAGAAGTACAGGGACACTCCAATCTATCACGGAATACCGCCTCTAATAGGTACGGAATTTATTCTGTCGGACAACAATCCCTAATACACTGTCAAAGTCATAAAGAAGAAAGTCCTTCACAGAGTGCCAGGTTACGGAGCTTGGCATTCCATCAAGTCCTCATACTACATGCAGCTCTGCCTTAACGCCCCGTTAATCATTCAAATCACTGAGAGGGTTGGAACACTTTTCACTACAAACCTTAGCGTCAACAACAAAGCGGCAAATATTTCCACGGCACACTCAGATAAAGCCACATTCATTCTGGGACCGCCAAGGCTCCGACCAGGCTGATTTTTCTCCATCCATACAAACGTATTATTCACATTCAGGCCAGAGCGCCTGGCTGAAAAAATATAGTATTGATCAGTCGTTGATTAATGGAGTATGCAAACCAAACTAACACCAAAATAGCATTCCTTTCCCCTTCTTCATCCCCCGCCAGTCCTGCTGGTGCTCATGTGATGAAGATTAATAACAGTGCCTTTGCCTGGCAGAGGCAGAAGATGGGGCTGGTGCTCTGTAAGAGATATTCATAGGTTTGTCACGCCTGCTTCTCCCTGCTCTCCTGCAGGACTGTGTAATTGTCTTTTTGGCCACAGCATTCAATCAAATCCTATCTGATTCTCTATCTGAGTCGCTGGCAGGCAATAACACTTTTGCAGGCTATAACAAACAGTCAAATTCGGGCTTGTTTTTGCAAAGAATGGATGCCTGGATTTCCCTATTGTATGATAACTAAACACACCGGCATACACTGAGTGTCGAATAGCTGCAGGCGACTGGAGAGTGCTGTGTAATCCAACAGCAAGCAACATCCCTCCTGTATGTACACTGTGAATAAAAGAGTGGGTGCGTGCACTCTTTGGCTCTATCTCTAATAATTGTTTTGCTAAGTGAGGGAAGACAAACAGCATTTATTTACATAAAATCCAAAATGGTGCCTCGGGGTAGGGGAAAGTGAATATGCTAATAAAGAGACACTGAGGATTTTTGGTTGTGTGGCGACTGCAGGGTAAACAGCAGTGGAGAGAGAATGGGAAATTCAATTTGAATCACAAAAACATGTTTCAGCATGGATATGTTCTTATAAAACATGCTGTGAGAATAAGAGCAGATGGCACGTCTTATTGTCGTTTCATAAAGGATAGACTTCTCCTCAAGTGGTGTTTATTCTGTATTTATAAAAAATGTATGTACTGTATTCAGTAATGTTTCTTAATTACCGACAAAGAAAAAAACAGATATTTTTGTTCCAGTGGCGTCACAAATCATTTGAGACAAATCCAAGAGAAGTCTCATGTCCATGTGGAGAAGTGTGTAGTCATTTACAGACTAGTCTCAGCATCTCAGCAAATTTGTTAACTGATGTCACAAACTTGACTCAAGCCCAAGTCAAACCCACAGTCATCAAGACATGTCACATGAATGCATTGTCCATGCCACAAAAACATAACAACAGTGCAGTGGATACTGGCAGTAAATGGAGGTTTTGGTGTTTTTTTTTTTTTACTTTTCCAACACTATGAAGCTGGTGATGTTAGTTTTAATACATGGTCATTCGGCTAACTTTGGTTAATCAGTTTTACGCAAACCTAAGGTGTATATGAAAACATAGTGGTATTAACTTCCTGCGTCATATTAGTCGTCATATTGATTGATCAGTCTGCTTGTGATCATCTGATTCACAACAGTAAATAAATACAATCAAAGCCAATCAGCCAGTAGAGACACTGCTGATTGTTTCCTGTAGAGCTGACATGGAAACTATTTTGGTTCAGTAAATTGTTGTTTGTCAATCTGGTGGAGGCAGATTTGTTTCCCTGCTCAGTGGGTGGTGATTTAGTCTCCAATTCACCAAACACCGAAAATGCCGGTCTTTGGGCAACAGTACAGGATTTCATTAGGAAAAACTGATTAAACAGTTTCTCTCCTATAATTACATTATTTTCACTTTTAATTGTTTTGTCAGTCTACACAAATGTGCGGTAGCCATGTCTGTGTGAACTCTTGAATCCAACTTCATCCCCTCGACCACACGGTCACACAGCTTCATCCTAAAGTCTCTTTCGTTCCACTAACGGTTTGGTCTTTGCTGCATTGCTGCACGGTGTAAAAAGTCATGCTGAAAACGGTTTCATAAAAATGAAACCGTTTTCAGCATTCAGCATAAAAAAAGTCTCTTTATGCCGCTGGCAAAGAAAAAAAAAAGAAAAAAAAAATCTCTGATCTCTACTAGCTTTGATCACCTGCGCTGCGGTCAGTCAGAACAGCCATTTGACAACTGCTTGGGGGCGAGTATATGTTTAAACACCGAGTCGTATCAACATGACAGAAAAGTACACTGTGGGACTGACTGTGACAAATGTGTCCTATTAAAAACCGTCACACCCAGTGACAGTGTGGGCTCTGATGGGTGTAAATGATGACACTGATAGCAGCCCTTCCTCTGTGGCATTGGAATCAAAAGTTTGTATGTCCCATCCTTTGTTTCTTTGACGGTCAATAGAGCCATAGGGAGCAGGGGGGGTTTCAATGTGGGAAGGACTTGACAGGAAACAGCCTTGATGCAATCCAGCAAAATAAAAATGTGCTTTTGTGGACACAAACAATACACCAGGCAGCAGGGAGGTTTGAGCACTTTTGTTCACAAGTCAAATGGATAATTCTCAGCTCCCACAAGACTGGCTCAGCAAACAATGTGCAACCCGCTCCTGCTGCTGCACGGGGAAGATAAGGACCTTCTCGGAAGTAATATAGGGTCACCAACACTAATGCATCTTGTTTTTATGCTTCTAGCCTCTGCTTCACACTCCTGTGACGATATAGGCTAAGAAGATGATTGATTTTTAACAGGAGAAAACAGACCCTTTATGACTGATCCATCAGAAAAAGGAAGGAGGCTCGAAGCGGTGATATGATTGACTCTAGACGTCCGGTAGGCAGAGACTGGTGCATGTGAGGTGTGATGGTGGTGATGGATCTATTGCTGAAGGATTGAAAAAGTGAGGACTACACAGTGTTTACTTTTTTGACACTGTGATCATTATGACATTGCATCGACACGCCATCCTTTTGATAACCGCACACTGCTGCAGAGCAGATTGCTGCATTCTGTTCACCCCCTTGTGATGCCGCAGCTTATCTACACACTCAACATTTACTCAATAACTTCAAGAGGCATGTTGCTGCCTCTCCAAAGACTAGCACAAGCAAGATCGAATGCAACGCTTTGGTCCAGTGACCAGATTTGTGCTGTGTTGGGCAAAGGTAGTGAGGCTGAATGTAATTAAAAGACTACACACACACACACACACACACACACAATGTCTAAAGTTTCCTTTCAAAAAGGCAGGTTTTGTGTAGAAGTCTGCCATTGGCCCTTATCAAAAATAACACTTAAAAAAACAAAATGACTACTTCTGTTAGTCAGTTTGTTGTTACTTCATAAACTTTAACATGTGGGAAACGCCCATGGACATACTGGGTATGTTCACCCAAAATCTGTCAGCCACTGTTGTCCTGATGCAGAGCTTACAGTTTTTATTTTGTCTCATATCATGATCTAGATAATAGTGTTGTTTATTGCTATCATTTGCAGTTGCAGGTTATGCAAAAAAAGGTGATTTCAAAACAAATTTACTGGCAACAATCGTATCTGGCCACTGTGTACAAAATGTATTGTTCGTCACTGTTTCTTTCAAGAAGACATATTCTAAATAACTACACATTAATTAAGAGCCACACCCCCAGATGGGGTAAGTCGATTCAGAATGTATGCAGACTATAGTACTTTGCCTTTGCCCCCAATTCATAATACATGGCATTGCCAACTACTTTGGTTTCATTTGTGAAAATAGGTACGGACATCACCAGGCCATTTTCCTCCTATTAAACCCATGCAGTGCCTATAAGAACCATTAAGTTCTATTTGCATGGTAAATTATGTCGAACAGTTTCAGACCTATCTGACACCATGTCACATTATCTTCAGTTGATTCCAGACTTTGCCCACATGACCAGACCCTTAACGGACATCGCCCAGTGGACTTCTCCACACACGTACCGTCTCTTTTCCCTTTGTCTTTCAGAGGCACGGTTCAGACGGGATGGGAGTCATCCTGCCCCAGCAGGTATGCAGTGCTGACATTGATCAGCACAGCTGTCGCCAGTTAATTAATTATTGCCTCTCTTAATGCAGGAGTGAGTCAGACTTGGGAGAGGTGCCACAGATGCTCCGTCTAGTTTCAGTCATTTACTGAATGAATGCCCCTGCTTTCCTGAGTAGCAGGACAGTACCAGGCCAGGTTTTGTGTAGCTCATAAAAAAGTGCTTTCCGAGTAAGCGACTGCCTTTGTGTTGACCGTCCCATCGAGGCAAGCGACTTGCAACAGTGTAATTCAATATTCAAGTAGAAATCCTCATTGATATTATCTTGTTTAATAGTAGTTTAAGTACAAAATGAGGTAAGTGACTCTTCAGTCGTGTGTGTGGCCTCCAAGTGCCTATGCGAAGCTGTGACAAAGCTTGAATATGTTCTTAATGAGACTAGAAAGATGGATTTCCACCAAGATCTGGATCAGGGCATTAGTGAGCTACTGGACAAACTGTGCCACTACTTGATGGAGTCGAACGCACCAGTGCATATTATCAGGGGTGAATTCAGATCAGGGGAATGTTAAGGCCAATGATAATGGTTTTAACACCGTGGTCGTCAGAGATGATCTACACACTCTGCATTGTCCTGCACTAGAAGGAATACTTTCTAAAAGCAGTGTAAGTAGTATGTTATTTGTGTAAATAAATTAAAGATTTTTAACATGTTGACTATTAAAATTATTAAACCTGGTGTTTTCTATAATCATCTATAATCAGCTGTAACTGTAAGTAGAGAAAATATTTTTTTTTAATCTGAAGCAAAGGCGAAAGTCCACCTGCACTGCTAACTTCTGACTGTCACCATTCTCTCCTTATCTTTTCCCAGGGTTCCCCTGCTGTGTGGGCCCTAAACCAGAGGACTGTAGGTCCCTCTGGGTCATTAATAACATGGGCTGATTTCTCACCCGCAATCACAGCAAATTGCAAAAACTATTGTTGAGTTGGATCGTATCCTGTGTGATAACTTGTCGAGTCTAGTGCTAATGCAGTGACAGACGAAACTGTTCCACTTACGGTACATGTAAACGGCTCTGTATTTGTATCTGATTTTCCAGCAGTAAACTGTTTTATGTATTATAAATAACAGCTTTAATTTGTGCTCTGCTCCCCCTAATGGCATGTGCTATTTAACAGTGGAGATAAAAACAATGACATGTGGGCTAAATTTAAATAGGCCACAGGGAAGTTAAAGGCTCCACGTCTGTAGAAAGTCAACTTGCTCTAACGAGAAACTGTCAAGAGTACTAAAGGCCAGGCTTATATTTGTATTTGCTCGCTGACAGGATGATGTATGTGTCATTAAGTCACAGCTACACAATTAAACGATGTCAGATTAGGCTGGCAATACCAATGGCAGGCATGGGAGCAAGAGACTCTACATGCTGGCCCATTAACCCTCTCTCCTCTAGTCACCATTTACCCAGGCTGTTGCTAAGATACGAATGCTATGAGGAAATGGGAGAGAGGAATGAGGCGCATTGTTCTGTGAAGTCTTGTCTATTGATCTGTCATGGAGTTGTACTGTTTTCTGTTCACATATTACATCTTCATCCACATCTTTAAAGATGAAGACTTGACTAAATGGTAGAGCAGCTGTAAAAAGCAGCAGATAAAAATGGAAGACAGCGTGAACTGTGAAGGATGATGGCAGCAAGTAAGAGAAACTACACATGATCTCTAGTCTTATATGATTACAAAGGTCAGGTTGCTTTAAAAAAACAAAACTGCAGTGGGAGTTGCGTGGTATTATGTTATATTATGACCTCTGATGATGAGTATTGGAGTGGAAAAGGACATTGCACCAAGATTCATGAGAAGGAAATTTCCATTTCTAATTCATCCATATATTGAAAGTAGCAATGACTTTGCAGTCTCTGCAGAGTGGAAACAATAATGTATTAGGATGTTAATAGTAATCCAATTAAATTCTGTCAATGTGTAGCAGCACAAGTAACAGGCATAATTCAATCATACAGGCAGTAGACCCACAGGTCAATGGAAAAACCACAGGCTTACATCATCCTCCTCCTCTGTAACCTCGAACGTCTAAAGACAGACAACAATAAAACCATTTTGCTATATGACAGTTTTCTCAGTGTGGGCTTTTCGGATTAAAGCGGGAGTCCTGGACAGATACCAGCTGGAGCCATGAGATTTTCAGCTGCAAAAGTTTTTTTTTTCTCTCTTCTTTTCTTTCTTTCCAGCAATTGAGGTGCAGCCTGTCCAGATCCACACAGCAGGCGGGAAAAGAAAAGCAAACATTTAATACACGCAGAGAACTGGGATCAACCAAAAGTGGTGAGATTTTACAGATGGGGGGGGGGGGGGGGGGTGTCTGAGGGGGGGGGGGGGGGGGGTTGTCTGAATCCCGACCATCATTTGTCAGTTTCAGGGACTGAAACATTACTCCTTTATTACCCAGTATATACAGTTTTTGCAGCATCAAGGTCAGTCTGTAAACGTTGTTTTCATTACATTTTGTTGATTTATGTGTATAACCGGACAAGTGGTTGTAGGTATAAACAGAATGGGAAGCACACAGAGTAAAGACAAAAACATTACTGTCACAAAAAGTGGTCACCTCATGTGTCACAGAGGAATTTCTTCAAAAGATCAAGCTCTAAAAACACAGCAGAAAGTTATATTAAATCGATATTGTCTATATGGGGGGAATGGCAGACGTACACCACCGCACAAATGTCACACTAGTGACCACACTGTGATTTAAGCAACAAACCGCTTATCCAGTTAAAGAACAAAGGTGACAGTGAAAGACTGTGATTTTGGATAACTGTCAGTCAACATGTTCAGAACCCATCATTGGGTTCTCAGCCACATTTTGGCTTTTGAAGACACTGGAGAGGAAATAAGTTGTGCTGTATTTAATTTACCTCTAGAGGACAGTAGAGCTGCAAATAATTTGGTCGCTGTGACTGGTGATTCTTGTTTGGCTTTCTCTTTTTCCTCATCTGCATTTTGAAATTCCCTGCCATTCCTTCTTCATTTGCCATGAGGGCGGACTGGCCCACCCACACGGATGCAATTCCACAAACACCGGATGCGTCATGTAGGTGTATGAATTTGTAAGATGGGAAGAGGGTGACATAGAATGATTCATATTAGCAACAGCGTCTGAAAGATCGTGTCTATCAATAATCCAATCAGACTTTAGCTGCATGGCACTTTTCATTAACATGCACAGTTACAGAAAATAACACAACCTCCACGCCCTCATTCATCCACCGATAAATAAACAAGAACACACAATTGCAATGAGCAATCATCATAGGTAGAATGCAAATTAATAAACGAAAGAATAAATGAATAAATCAAAAAAATATATTTTCCTATTCACGACATCATACTCAGCAGCATTAGTCTGGTTGCCTATGTTGTGTTACCAGTTTTCTAATAATCCACCTAAAATGCGGAGAGCAGTGGTGCCAGTCTTAATTCCTTCTGACTCTGTGCCTCTAGTCTCTACGAACTGACAGGATTATTGCAGCTGTTGCAGTGTCAGCTCAGCAGAGGGTCACTCAATTCCAGGACACACAAAAGTGGCAACACAGATGGACACACAAGACAAAAAAAAAAACTGTCTGCTGGTCAGTTTTATTTCCTCTAAAGACAATAAAATGGGAAAGCTCAAAGGATGCATTTGTTCAGTGACAGTGCGGGGAGACAAGAAGATGGTACCAAGCCAGGGGATCCATTTTCTCCTCTGAGGGAGTTGTGTTGGGTGGTCCTGAGCTCTAAATGCAAAGATGTTGTGAAAGAGGAGCAGAGTAATAGCTGTATTTTGCCATCTGAAAGAGGTCTAGAGGGAAGAGACCACTGCGACTTGAGAATGGATGTTTGCCTCTAAAGCAGAGCTAAGCAGGAATTAATTTCTGCTTGAAGCAGGAATCGGACATCACTCAGCTCCTTTCATCTACTAATCTCATTTATCAAAATCATCACACACCAGACCCACAGCGTCACCCCTTTACTCCCCTTGCACTTATCAGACCTGCCTCTTCCCTCTCTCCATTTTGCACATCCATGTGCATCTCAATACATTTGAATAACGGTTTTCACAAGCTGTAAGCCATAAGTGTCAAAATTATAACAAATAAAGACTTGAAATATTTCACTTTGAGTGTAATAAATTGACAATATGATGTGAGATGTTCACTGTTTGAATTGAGTAACTGGAACAAATGACCTTCGCCACATTATTCTAATTAACTGAGATGAAACTGAAGAGCAAACTTATTTTGGCTTATTTCTTATCTCATACGCTCAATGATGTGATGTCTCAAATGTCTCTAAAACGCTTAACTAACACCAGACAACAAAGATTTTTGATTTCTAGGCTAGATCAGGTACACTGATTACGAATCCAAATTCCAAATCTGACCAGCTCGCCAAGATTTTATATGCATGGTCATTTTTTTTCAGAAACATGCAATTTGCAATGCCCAGCTGGTACAAAGTTTAGCAGATATGTACGACTGTCAATTAAAGAGTTAATTAACATGTTCTATATGGTAAAATACAGTATATACAGTACATACTGTCATATTATGTATATTATTTATATGGTATAGCTGATACAAACAGGGTACACCTGTAGCTCAGAACCCTAACGAGAAGGGCAAATTCTCCATTCTGATCTGTATTAATCAGTGTACTGAAAAAAAACAACAACTTTTTTGCGACAGCGAACATCATTGTCTCATGTTGTATGGCTATGCACTGACCCAGGCTCCAGGACTCTTTGGCACAGCACATCAGCAGGAAGATGATCTGTGTCCATGTGCTTATGAGAAACAGTGATCTCACAAGTCCTCTGAGGCCTGCTCTTATCTGTGTGTCTCAGTGTATAATGATTTTATACAAGCCTGATTGGTTGGTGACGTCCCCACCCCCCTCCGGGTATTTGATGCCCTACGCGAAGTGTGTGATGCGAGTGGGCAGAGTACCGCCGCCGTTTATAGGTATAACACAATTGGAAAGTGCTGTTACACCGTTGACTTTTTGAGAGCTAATGTCAATTACTTGAATGAGTGTAGATACATTTATTAATTATATCTATGTGGCAGGTCATTTCTATACAAAGTGAAACTGAACAATTGTTTTCTTTACTCCCACACTTCTTTTTATTATATTATTTAAAAAAAAGGTTAAAGCTGCATAATAATAGATTCAGCCTCCTATATGGTCTCTGAGTCCAAAAGGCTTCTTCAGAGCATCGTGGCAATTCTTAAAACACACACAGTGTGACGCTCAGTTACGCTTGGCAGCATCACGATGAAAGCACACATTGTATTACATTTTCATTCGGTCCTCTGTGCACTCCCCTGCTGCCCCACATAGTCAGCAGAGCAACAAATGTAATATTAAGCTGTTGCAGAAAAGAGTCACCAACAAGTGGAACTAGTTCCACCTGCTCAAGTAGTTTGACAAAGATTACAGACAGACCAGCTGTCTTTAGGAAATTTAGGATTTTTTTTTTTTTTTTTTTTTTCCCCAAAACAAGTCACTATGCTTGTGAGTGACTGTATGTCCTGAGAAGAATCCGGCTGGCTTGTGGCTGAGAGCTGCAGCCGTGGTCTAATTTCCTGCTGATTTCTGTATGACAGTCGAGTCTTTTCATTCATTTGGGAATTCTTGACATTAAGAGAAGAACAGAACAATGGCAGCTCTATCCTTGAATGATTCAGGAGTCATACCCAAGTGTTTGCATCTTGATAAACTAAGATGAAGTCTTTCATCGGGTATTGAATAGATGACAGGTGGGCAGAGCTCCCAAAGCATTCGTGTCAGGCTTTCAAAATGGTCCTTGAGTATTCCTCAGCTGGAGCCAATTGCACCTGGTTTAAACATGTTTTGCTAAATACGCATGAATGTTATGCCTTTATAGCCATGTTTTCTTCTTTAGAAATGTCTGCAGTCCTTGATAAATGAATCCCTTTTCTTGCTGTTTTATACATGTGAATAGAAGAGCATCTGTGATCTACAGTATCTTATAGGCCCACTGTACAGTAGCCTTACTTATAATTAATACTGAAAATAATTCTAGTTTTTCCTATAAGCAAAAGGAAGCTATAGGAATAAAAAGCTATAAAGAACACTGCCTGTGGTGCACTTTACTACACTCTTATTATCATGACTAAGATACCTTTAATTAGCATGTTGTGCAAAGCGTTATACAATTGAAATGGCAAATCTTGTGTAACATTTATTGAATTTCAAGTGTCTTGCTAAGCCACTTCTTAAATTGGAAGGTTAAAGCTTTCATTACCAAACCCTGAAATGTCATCGCACACACTGAAGTATCTGCCAGTCACAGTGCACAGATGGTGATGTGGTATAAAGAGTTTTTAATTTCAATAAACAAGAATTTTGGACTGTCTGACGAATTTGTGTCTGCTTAGCGGAAAACATGACAGTCTGTGACCGTGCTGTTCACAGATAGTTAAACAGTTAGCATCATGGTTGACTGTAAATGTCTCCTTCATTAGATAATTAAAGAACAGAGGCGTCCAGTAATTGCAGTGGGATTCATAGCTCTGCAAATGCTGCTCTAATGACTACCTGAGAATCTGATGAATCTGACATTTGACGTTCCTTTTTCTGAATCTGTTAAAAAAAAAAAACACTCACTGTATATTTATTTACTTCTCTGCACACTTAAACTGACATAGCAACTGCCTGATGCGATGATGTCTCCAGCAAGAAATACAGTGACCCAGTTCAGAATCAGAATCAGAATCAGAAATTCAAAATGATCAAATTAAAACAAAATTGCATATATATATGTATGTAT
>JAFBJQ010003219.1:155169-173763 GCA_016785345.1 Trinectes maculatus
GTAGCCTAGCTGTGCTGTGGAGGTGCTGGAGAGCCGGCAGGCGCACTGAGAGACAGAGAGAGCGCTCACCAACTAGTTCCCGTGCGAAGTCTGTACATAATTACGGGGCAAACCGCTTAAGCCGAAACCAGGACGTTCACGGGAGATGTGTCGTAACCACGAAAACAACGTAACTCACGACCGTCGTAACTCGAGGACCCCCTGTATTCCCAAACAGTCCACTTTCCCACCAACTGCTGTTATGTCGGCAACCGACTAATAAACTCGCTCTAACATTAATACACTTTATTTCAGATGACCAAACAGTGCAACATTTGGACAAGTGTGAGATGTGTAAATAGAAAGTGCAGGCCCAGTGTCTGTGATGGTTTTGGAGACGATAAGATGCAGAGAGCATTCACAGATTCTGCCATCTGCTCCTCTTCACTGTTGCCTATATGAGCTATACAGTACCCACTTGTTTCCTCTTTAGTTCTGACAAATATTAATACCCAGACAAATATTCCGCTCAGAGACATGACGAGCAAATAAGCTTGGGTTTGTTATTTACACCTTGTAAATGCAAAGTCAGAAGAGAAAAGAGAAGGCTCTAGCAAAATCTACCAAGAACACCTGTCTTCGTTGTTATCTGTGATCGGAAAAGGAGGATCACGTGATACCAGTTAGGCGATAGACTGCCGTGATGGAGTCACCATGGCAGCCGTGCCGGTTGTTTAAAGGGTCATTCGGATGCAATCTGAGAGATTTCAGCCTGGATTTATGTCTCTACCACTGTCGGGTCCCCTCTCGCCGGAGCTCTGGTAAACGGGGATGAATTATCGTGTCAGGAAGCAGCGTTCTCCCTCTGCCTCCCAGCCAATGGGACCCTGAGCTGAGCAGTCTGGCCTGCGATGCGCATTTCATTAGCACTCTGCCATACTTCACCTGCAAGTGCGAAGCCCATTAACAGTGTCATCAGAGGAGCTCCGTTCATGTCATGTTGAGACCTGAGCAGTCCCCTTGCTGAGAAAAAAACCACACAAAGCCGGATTTATTTAGCAGCCTTGCTGAGAATAAGGATATGTACCGCTGCCTGTTTTAGCTGTCTGGTGACATGTTCACCTTCAGCCAAAAAAGATTTTTACATTGTTGCTGGTGGCTTCATGCCCAACAGGGCATTTTCAGAGCCCAAGTTTGCATGATATTTCTCTATCTTAGCTCCTGGCAAGTAAATGAATATATTCATCTAAATTGTTTTGGATTAATAATCTTTGTGCATCAATGATGATGATTAAAATAATATATTTATTGATCTATGATCTATTATAAGCAAATATATGATGTACTGTATATATAATTTTTCTTTTTTCTTTGTGCATATTTACACTTGTGCTGTGTTTAAACCAGTGTTTTTCAACCTTTTTTGAGCCACAGCACATTTTTTACATTCAACAAAATCCCGTGGCACACCAGCAATCAAAAAAGTTACAAAATGTTACAAAAAGTTTCCAAAACAACGCTTTCGATGTCTGCAGACATGTCATCAATGCGCCTGACAACATATAGCCCTGGCCCTCGGTCAATAGCACGGGCACAATCAATCATTTGCAGTGACTAAATATTTTTTTGACCAATTCAGTGAATTTGGACAATTTCCCACGGCACACCTGACGATCTCTCAGGGCACACTGCTGTGCCACGGCCCAGTGGTTGAAAATCACTGGTTTAAACTAATGCAAAACTGTTCGGGGTCTGACCAGATATATGTGAATAATGCAGAGGCAGAAACACTCGTCCCCACCTTTGTTACCTCCAGGCTTGTCTCTTGTTATGGAATTATTAATTTTAACGAAATAATAATCGGGCCGCACACAGACGTCTCTGCAGCTTGTCCAAAATGCAGCTGCAAGCATACTGACAAGAACCAGGACCAAAGATATTTCTCCTGTATTAGCTTCACTATACTGGCTTCCTGAGAAACTGAGAATGGATTTTTAAAAATTCTCCTCCAACAACACCCTCAATTCTATGGCACCATCACACCTCGATCGATTGTCCAGGGCTACATGTCATTTGGAGCTTTTTCTTCTTACTCTCTGTTTACAATGTATCTCTGACTCCAGAGCTGCAGGATCCAGATTTGACGCTAAGACACAGCAACTAACTAACAATTATGATAGTCTTTGTACGTATTCTTCTTCCATTATCAATAGTAATAGTAGTAGTAGTAGTAGTAGTAGTAGGAGGAGCCGCAGAATTGATGTTATTATTATTCTAACTGTATCACTATGGTTTTGACAACATTGCCACTATTACTATAAATAACACTAGTTCATTTCCACATGTTTTTATCAGTGCTTCATTGCTTTGCTTCTCTCTACATCTCGGTCTTTCTCTGTTTAAATAATTTTGTTGATTTGTTGTTCTGGACTCATGGCATCTATTTCACTTCTGTCCATCCTGGGAGGGGGATCCCTGTATCGATTGTTAAGCCCTCTGAGGCAAGTAATGATTTATATATGTATTTATGTAATATGGGCTATACCAATACAATTTGATTCATATTTTAGATTTAGTCTTTCTAAAACTTTAACTCCAATGACTGGCAGCATCTTTTAAAGCATGAGAAGAACTGCACTGACACAATCACTGTGTTTGTTTTAGTAAAACAACTATTTGTTTGACTATTGTTTTAACAAAGGAAGGAAGCAGATACTGAGGGCTCAGCTCACTGAGACATATATAACACAGGCAAATAGACAAAACACAAGCAAACTGAGATATTATGAACAACAAATGAATTGGAAAAACACAAATGACAATGTCCAAATAGACAAAAAACTGTAAATACTTATCACGCAACTAAACAAATGAAACAAGCAAACATCACAGATTACAGAAATGTGTCCAGATGGCCTAAAATAGCAGGACATGGTCGTACACTAACCCAAATAAACTTGTATTTTATAACGACATGCATGAGCAGTCCACTCAGTAACATCCACAGTCACAAAAAACTGAATAACAATACTAACGACAACAACATGTCCCTGCCAGGTTCATCTGTGTTATCTGCTACAAGCGGGACATTGGTTGTGTTGTGCCTATGTTATTGTGTTGTGTTGTTTGTATGTGTGTTTGCAGCATGTTGGTGTGTGTATGATGTGTGAATATCACAATGAAACAGGACCAAAACTGAATTAAAATGCAACAAAAGGAAACATAGGTCAACTGTTTGAATCCTGTTTGTGCTTACTTTCAACACACACTCATTTACTCAGGGCAAAATTATTAAGTAGTTTCTAGGTCAATGACTTTTGTAAAGCAACAGATTCCAACATGATGCTCTCAGTGCACAGGTTTTCCATGAACGGTGTGACCTTTTAGAAGTTGCCTATAAAAGTTGGTTTCAGAAAAGCATATGCAGGTTTGTGAGTGAATATCATCCAGAATTCATCCTAAAATTTAGTAGCATGTCATTGTGTAGGCGCTAACTTGTAGATACAGTACATCACCAGGTTTGGTGCTAATCTGCCCATCTGTGATATAATGTTTTCTTTTCCTTGTGTGCAGAAGAGGTTTTGTTTTTATCCGTTTAGGGGACCATGCAGCACATCCTGGCCTCTCCTCATCATCTGACAAAAAACAAATAAAGAGATAATAAAGATGATAACCAGAACTATGGTGGAGTGGGATCGTGAGATGGCACCATGTGCCACTTTGCAATCAGCTCATTTCCTCCAACAGAAAACAGCAATGTCAACACAAAGCAAAGTGAAGGACACACCTGCTGAGCATCCAATGCCTTCTGCTCCACTGTGTTTCACTTTAAAGTGGCACATTAAGGAGCCCTAAAGAGAGACACTTCATTTTTATGGAACACATATTTGGATACATTTATGACTTTACCTTCAACCCAACAGCTTCAGAAAGCTTATTGTCTCATAACAGCTGATGTCCCTGCTCAGCCAGGTTTAGACCCAGTCCATACCAGGAGAACTAAGTACATAAATATGTGAATAAATATATAATGAGTTTGCTCCCCCCCTTTTCCCTTCAACAGATTTTGTGCATGTGTTTGTGTTTTATCAGTGTCCCCGCCGCATGCAGCAGGAGAGAGAAAGGATTATCAGCACAGCAGTCTGAAAATGTGATAAATACTCCTGGAGATGAAATCATCTAAAGCTTTCCAGCAAGGGCTAATTAGAGGACAATAATTAATCACATATTGCTGTGTTGCTGTGTTCTGAATAATGACACTACAAAAGAGTGTAATTTACAATTCGGACTTAGACTAAACACCAAGCATTGTGTTTATAATAAATCACTAACATGACTCAGTGACACCCAGACCCCCTGGGGTAATCCTCAAAAAGTGGCAAAATGGCTAAGTATTAGTGTTTTCTTTTTCTTTTTTTTTTTTTTTGGTCTTTCCTCTTAAGAATTCTTAATATTCATAGCTTATAGCACAGTTCCAGACAAAAAAAAGTTGTCTTTCTTCCCCCATGTGAACGCCAAGCTTACACTAAGCATTATGAAATATTAATTAAGCTGCAGCTGATAAAACAATATGAAGATATCATATCATCAAATAGCATATGCTAATTGCATATTGCCTTCATTATAACTTCATTATAAACTCAGCTACAGTAATCCTAATCAAAGTCATGCCAGAGCTTCATCAGGGCACCTTCCTAAGGGGCTTGGTTTAATTGTATCATCAACTGCAGCAAGTCATCTTATCCACAGTTTAACTCCACCACATGGGAAGCACTCACTCACTGATAAGACTGAGCCTCCGGCCACACAATGGAGCACTGGTGTAGAGATGATGCAGAAGAGAGCAACTAGGTAGGTAAGTCTCCATCCAAGTGTCAGAGCACTCAGTGAGTGAAGTAGGATCTTGTAATATCTATCTCAATCAAAACACCATCGTGGTAGTTCAATTATTGTAACCAGTCAGATGATGTTTCATGTTAAACCTTCCTGTTACAGTTACTTTGACAACTCTTTTAAACTGAGCCTGTATTCATAAGGTTCATAAGACGGCCACACTGCCTAAAACTATTAATATGGTGGTGACCTCGGAATAAAACCATTTAGATGATAAACGTGATATATAGTTTGTGGTTGTAGGTATAGTTGTACTGTGGCTGTTATTATTAAATTAATTTAACACAAACTGGCACAAACTTAGACCTAAATACTTTCCAGTCCAACTGTGGCTCATGTCTTTCCTCCCCTTCAGCAACCTTCACCTACCCAGCTCTCTTCATGAACAGCTGAATGGAGACCAATAACAAATATGACCCTGTAGGAGCTGTACAGTCTCACCTGAAGCTCAGATTACTGATTCAGGTCATTGCAGAAGGAGAGGTGGCTCCGTTTGAGATCTGCAGTGTTTCTGTGGACATGGAGAAAGATTTGCTGCATCTTGATGGGGAGCAGAGAATCTCTCTCGCTGTCAAGCTCGACAGCACTCTATTATCACACTGTCCCACCTGACAGAGCATCTTGACAAGCAAGCCTCAAAAGTGAACATATGTCTTTTCTCACTGGCAGTAGATAACACGAGAGATTACATGATAACAGAAAGTGTGATTGACTGATGTTTTCACTGACTAACTGATTCATTCTTTCATTTATTGTCAATTCATTCATTGTTCTCGCCACTAGGTTGTATGATAGAGTTCCAGTCACATCCTTATGATGTAGATCCAACTTCCTCATCTGATGGAGTACTGCTCTGTCATGATGAACAACAAGATACCTGGTTGTGTGATAGAGGACATTTGTCATATGTGGATGTTGTTAAAAGAAAAAGCTCAGTACAAATCACAAGGAACCTCTGTTACATTTGATTTAGTCACAGCGGGTTACTCATTCTAGCATCTTTTATAAACACACAAGTGGAAATGCAGTATCTTGTATGAAGTGTTTTTCAAGGTGTTGAGTTTTTTTGGTTAAATTTTGTTAAGGTTTGAGTTTGGGGTATGTTTTACATTTAGATGGATTGATTTTTTTAAATTATTTTTTATTTGAATATTTTTGTTGTTTTGATATCTTATGGCAATATGCGGTGCTGTAAATGAAATTAGTTCCTGTAGAAATGATTGAAATAACAAAGATTATTTAAACAATTTTGTTCACAGTTTATCTGATATGCATCAATCCATTAAATTTCATCGTAGACTTATATACATATTGTGTATACTGATTTTCAGTACGCCAACAATTTTATACATTATACATGTATCAGTTCTACACACTCAAGTGCGTGTGTGTGTCTGTGCGTGTGTACATTGCCTTCTATCTGACTGGTATTGGAAACCGTTATGTATGTAGCAATAAGCTGTTGACAGTATGGTGAACAGTACCGGTAATTTCCTGTGTTTCAGGGCACTTAGGTGCTGTTTTCCTCCTCTCGCTCAGCTCACTTATGTATTCTGTGAACCATTGACCTTTATGTATTTATATGAAGTCCTGCCTTTGACTGAGGGCCATTTCAAAGGAGTGAGGAGTGACTGCAATGCCATTAAACATCACAGATAAGCTATTGAAGGCAGTGTTTATTTACCATGCTGTGCAAACTCCGAATCCAGCCAGATTGATAAACTTGTTAACTTTATCGTCTTCCACCACAATATCTTGGACTTATGGCTCAAGATTAGAATTTTAAATCACTCCAAACAATAAAGCGCAGTGGCTCTGACATTCCTTGAAGGTGAGGCACCACTGTCACGCTTATGAATCTTTTTTTTACATCTCTCAGCCTAAAAGGAAAAATCTGTGTGGGTTGGTGTGTCAATATGTTGTTTACCTCATCTCCTCATTTAATTAACTGCCATCGATTTGTGTTGACTTGTAATTTCACCATGTTTTTAATGCCGAGTGATTGGCGCTGCAGAGAACTACACCCAAATGAATCTTGAATTTAAGAGCCATTCTCAGCCCAGCAGAATGCAGCTGATAAGATTTATTTTGTTTTCCACAGGGCGAAGGCTGTCCCAGTGCAATGTAACAATTATTTTTATTAGAAATACTTTGGTTGCAGGCATGTGCCTTCCTGTCCCCTTAAAATTGGTATGATATTAAAAATAAGTTAAGACACTGAATGTAATTTTTCAGTCCCTCGCCCTGCATAAATCAGTGAACAGAAACGAACAGAACCTGAGGCTGTTTCTTTACAGATATTTGTCCACACTACAAACTAATTGCTGGTTTGTTGTGGTAGTGGCAGAGTGACAATATATATGGCCTCTTTTAAACATATAAATAATATCATATTTCAACTTTTAGATGAGTAAATGTTCTGAAAACTACTTGTTACCTGACATATCCCTCTCACATCCCTCATCTTTTCATGCCTAGCTCTGAAATCTGCCACTTTGAAGTCACACTGAAGTCACCAGGCCAAATAAGATACTTCTTACTTCTGAAGCTGATAAACCTGTGGGCGCCACCACATTATTAACACTGATCACTACTATACTAATTACTGATGAGGATGTTTTGGGGGTGGTGCCTTGAGGAATCTTACTATTATTTATCACAGGACTGTGTCCTAGACGCACAACAACCTCTTCAGGTGAGTAGAAAGGACACAACAAAATATCTCCCGTTAAATTTTGTTTGAATGGTCAGTGTTTCGAGTCTAATTCAGGAACATGAATTTAACTGACAGGTAAATTGGTCTATGCCCATATTGTTAGTAGCAACAGCCCTACATAGTTTTGGTCAAGGGCCCAGGGTGGTGCTCAGAGCGGGATTTGAACCCCAGCCATCTTGGTCTCAAGCCCACCACTCTAACCAGTAGGCTACCACACCCTACTTATCAACACTGTAGACCGTCTCATTCTGTCTGATGTCACTATTTGCTGTCAAGCACTTTTTTCATGCCACTCTCTGAGTAAAAAAAATTATATTACATGTAATGGAAGTAGGACTTCTGAAGCATAGACTAGAAAGAAAAAAGTTTTAAGGGTTGAAAGTGATTAAATAAATGTTCTCTTCAAACAGTAGGTTTGTCACACTCATGGCATCCAAGTAAGAATAACATCAATTAACTTCCACCATTATAATTTATAATGGTGGAATAAATTAATGACCCACATCTCAACTGTGCATGAAATAAGAATACATTCTTAACCACAGATGAATAGAACCTGCCAGTTTTTGTCGTCAATCTTTTTTTTTTTTTTTTTTAATTGTTCAGTGAGATACTTAAGCTTGAACAACCTACTTGATTTTGCCATTATCCCTAGGATGCCAAGCTTTCAATCCAATATCCTTTTTCTCTGGTACTCTGGTGCCACAGAGTCTTTCTACAAAATCGGTGCCTTTTCCACTTCATAATTTTCAAAATTTTTATCAAGGACAAACTGTTTTTTCACATTATAAAATGCATATTAGAGCTCCAGACTTTATTATGATCCAGCAGTTGCTTTTTTACCACCTAGTAACAGACAAGACACACACCATTTAAAATGAAACAATTTTTAAAAATGTAGTGTTTTCCTATCAGAAAAGTGTCCTTTATTTGATACTGATAGTTATAGTCTTGTTATCTATTTTGAGTTTATCATAATTGACTTCATTATATATACTATATAGGCTATGCTATTTTATGTCCTATTGTCAGATAAAAGTTACATGTATTAATTGATCCACATAAGGACACCATTATACCACATTCATTTATAATGCATTTCACTGTTACAGGGTGGAAAGTCATGTTACGGGATAGATGACTTTGACTGTCCCTATATGATTTCTTGTGTTTTTGTCCCAGTTTACCAACAATGTTATTAATGTTGCGTATAAATGTGAAGATGGGATGACTTAATCATGCAAGATCCAAAGTGTGTGTGTGTGTGTGTGTGTGTGTGTGTGCGTGTGTGTGCGTGTGTGTGTGTGTGTGTGTGTGTGTATATATATATATATATATATATATATGTACAGGGGGTCCTCGAGTTACGACGGAGATCCGTTCCTGAGAATGTGTCGTAACCGAATTTCGACGTAAGTCGGAACATACATTCATTGTGCCATTGTGCATACATTGTGCCACCGGATGTCGCTATAACGCCACGCTAAAATAAGAGTTTATTATGGTGAATTGCCTTTTTTGTCCCTCTTGACACACCGTAGGGGTTGAGATCGCGAACCGTAGGGGTTGAGATCGCGAGTGTAATGAGAATTTCCTTTAGATTTCTGTTATCAACCGTGTAGACCCTGTGTTGTGAATAAACCTACGGTATTGCCACGATCCCGAACCCATCTGTGCCCCCCCCCGCCAGCCGTCCATTTCACATCAGTAAACACAAGGCAGAGTAGCCTGGCTGTGCTGTGGAGGTGCTGGAGAGCCGGCAGGCGCGCTGAGAGACAGAGAGAGCGCTCACCAACTAGTTCCCGTGCAAAGTCTCTACGTATTTACGGGGCAAACCGCTTAAGCCGAAACAAGGAAGTTCACGGGAGATGTGTCGTAACCAGGAAAACAACGTAATTCGCGACCGTCGTAACTCGAGGACCCCCTGTATACAGTATATGAGAGTGCTGAGTGATACGTTGTTACAGTGTTTAGCACTGTCACTGCCACAGCAGTAAAGTAAGGTTTCAAAGATGTCTCATCATCCAAGACATCATCCAAGAGCAAACAAAACACACACAGACACAAAAGAACACATGTGTGGCTTGTACAAAGTAGTCATTAAAGCCATGGCGGAGTGACAGAAAAATACATTGTACTGTTATACTGGGATGCTATGCTGACTATTACTGCTTCAGAAATAGTCAGCACTTTTGCAGTAAACGTGTAGCAGCTGTGACAAACTGTAAACTAGCCCACTTATGTAAACCATTGAACAAAGTGTGTACTCATTTCTCTGGTCTGAGGCAGTTACTGTTTTAATATCAAAACATTACTCCACACTTTACAGACAGTGCAAAGTTATGCTGGTCTGCTCTGCTCCCTCCTGCATACAAACAAACTGCTATGCACCATATTCTGTGGAGTGTATCAGGTCACAGTTGAAGGTACATTACCTTGAATTGGGTTCTGCCAGTTACAAAAGACTCCCCTCTCGCAAACGCATGATATTAGCATACTATCAAGCATAATATCCAGCATAATATATCACTGGAAAAAAGTGGAAAGAGGAAACTTGCGACAGATTGACGAAACAGCAGAGCATGAGGGCCACATCCTTTAGTTAAAACCCATTACCTCCCTGACTGGGAAAAAAATTCAAATCATAAAAGCATGAAACTGTAGTCGTTACACAGAAATAGAGCAAACTGCACAAGTGAAGTGTCACTTAATTCCCTGTCGAGGACTCATTGGGACGATGGAGTAATTAGAAGGACAAAATGAAGAATGCAAGCTGTATAAATTGCACAAATGGGGCTGATGGTATTCATGGACTATGGGGTTTTGCATTTAACGAATCTATTCAAAAAATTAAAATGAGATTGTATAGAAAGTGCAACCAATTGCAAGGTAGATGAGGCTCTACATATCCATGCCTACAATACTTATGGTACTGAGCACAAAGCAGAAAAATCTTCTTTTTTGGGTTTTTTTTTTCACTTTTGATGGTTTTGAAAATGTTGTTCAGGGATCCACTGGAAGTCAGTGTAGTTATGTAACTACTAGTGGTGGGCATAGATTATTATTATTTTTAAATCTAGATTAATCTTGGAATTAATCTTGATTAATCTAGATTAAAATGGCTCATTTGAATTCTGCCAAAGGCATTCATAATATGTGTGTGCTACGTAAATAATGACAAAAAGTAAAAAGTGTTAATATGCGTCCTGGGTGATTCAGTCACAAGTGGGACAGTTCTAAGTGTGTGTGAGTTCTGTTCTTAGAATGTGTCCCCAGTGACCACCATAGCCCCATTTAGATCTAGTGTTGACATCCACCCTCAGAGATCAAAACACTAGTGGACAGCTCCAGGTACCATCATCTGCTCACTTCTGGAATTCATGTGTTGTGTAGGAGTCTTCTTTTACCACCTGTGAGTTGTATCTCTATGTTTATGCACATACACACAAACATCACTTTTATTCCAACAGACAAAATGTCATTTTTATGTGTGTGTGTGTGTGTGTGTGTGTGTGTGTGTGTGTGTGTGTGCGTGTGTGGTGTGTGTGTGCGTGTGTGTGTGCGTGTGTGTGTGTGTTCATGGGAGTGCTAAGTGAAGACAGAAAGAGAGCAGCATCAGAAGGAATTAAGAAATCCATACACAACAGTATGAACAGCTCCACCATGGTCTATGACTTTGACCATTAGGAAAATGAGGCACTCACAAGTTGGTACCTCCAAGCACAGGTGTGCACACATCTCATTGAGTCCTGATATCCTCATATCCAATCACCCAAATCAATCACTTTTACTAGAAAAATTACCAACAATTTACTCAGATGACCATCTTATGACTTATGACCATCTATAGTTTAATTTTTACACATCTCATAGAGTTTAGTTCGATTTCTGAAAACCTCCATAATATCAACACCAAGATTATTTTTTCTTTGCCACTTGTGATTGGATCTTTCAGGACCAACGTTAATACCAGCTGCGATAGGGTCTATGATGTCAACAATCATATTGTCATTGTGTTTGTGTGGGATCAGAAACTATCACCGCTGCTCTTGTCTCTTCCTTGTCAACCACCACTATGTTTGATTGGTTAGGCAGCAGCTTTTTGTCAGTCTGGAACCTGAAGTCCCATAGGATCATGGCTCTCAGGTTATGTCCCACTGGGAATCAGGTATCTCTTATTTATACGTGGCACAGATGTTCCCATACACAATCTGAACCACAGTGAGAGAGACAGTGGGACTGAGTGTATCAAAGTACTGCCTACAGCTCAACAGTGACCATAAATTGTAAAAAAAAAAAAAAAAGAAAAAATCTATATGTGTGGTCAGCGTCGATTATGTGGCAGTGGCCACAAATCAGTGTACGGGAAACAGAGAGGTGAAATGGAAAAACACTTTCAGTTCATTAAAAAAGCGCAGTAGACCAGAGGCTGTCAGTTGAGTGGGCAGTCTTTTAGTGTGGCCCATGACATATTTACATTGTCAGTGCTAGAAGGAAAGTGGCCACATGTGACTGAGATGTAAAAGATACTTACCACAGACACACTTTCAGTGCAGGCACAGAGAAATCAGGGTTTAATGAGATCATTGTGTAAATGAAAAGGGGGAAAGGCCCATATATCTGTCTGTTTGCTATTATGTTTAGTTAGGGTACCACCTAAACAAGTTACTGATTAAAACAAAAAAATTAAGTGTGGCAACAAAAGAAGAAAAAAACAATGTTTGCAAGTAAAATACATATAGATGTCTTATCTATCTGCACACAAAGCGGACTGGACTGTCATTGTTTACCATGTAGATCAGCCTTGTATCTCAACTAGGCTGATCCAAACATCAGACAGAATAAAGCAGGAGCATCATTCTTCAAATGTAGCAACATAAAAGACTCACAGACCCCAGCGTTACTATTTCTAACCTTTATTCGATTCACCCAGACTTTGCCCTCGAACAGGGATTCGCCACTCCACCTCCTGCCATGACAATGAGCCACATTAGAAACTCAATGACCGTGGTACAGCAGTTCAGCAATAGACCGCCCGCCCCCTCTGCTGCCCAGTTCAAAGCATGCAGCAGGTGTAACACTGTTTGACCTTCCTGTCAACACAGACGTGGTCCCCGCAACACAACACAAGACCCCCAGTCACTGACACTGCATCACAGACATGCTGAGGAGGTGAAACTAATGATTAGTTTGGATGTAGGACATAAGGCCACTGCAGAGGTCACCGTAAGACTGTACACAGCATATCCAGCTGAAGGAGGTCAGAGACACTGCTTTCAATAATACTTCAGGAAGCCAAGAGGCCAGTCTGGGTATGTTACAGGCAGGAGACTGTGTCCAACCATGTGTTGGATTTACATGTGAGTGTGTGTGTGTGTGTGTGGTCACAAGTCTAACTCAGCTGCCTGCTGAGAGCTATATGCTTGCAGTGTCTTGCAGTATGGAGCTGATGCTGAATCCTGGCCGCCTGCTGAGCACAGTAAAAACCACTTTAATGTTTTAACAGGCTACAGACATAGGCAGGAGTTTTGCTGGCACTGCCAATGATAGATGGGTCATAGTGATATTGTGTGCGTGTATGTGTGTGTGTGTCTTTGTGAGAGGGAGAGAGAAAAAAAGAGAGTGTTTCCGTTGTGTATCTACTATTGCTCCACAATAAAGCAACAAGACAAATCACTGAGTTAGAGCTCTTTTATATGTAGAAAGTGTGGTGGAATACATCAGACTCTGTTGGGCGACCACACTCTGGGTAATGGGACTGCAACAACACTGCAGTGGTATGCAAAGTATGCAACAATATTACTACACTGATTGTAGCATGAAACACACACGCACTTATATGGTAAACCTGACGTTGGTCAGGATGCCATTATGTTTGCTGTAAAATCATAAGCACTAGATGGGTTAATAATAAACCTGATATGGTCACTCGAATAAAAGTATCACCAAATTTATCGCAATAACCAGACAATAACAACAACCACGGTGCTTACACTTGCAAATATATGCACAAAGAATTGATGGTTTTCATATATGTTCATATATATGACAGACCTGTTAGAAAAAAAAAACGGTCTTGAGAGATCTTGTTTCACACGTCTGTTTCATTTTCCACATCACACTGTTTCACTTCTGAGCATCATCATGTCTCGCAGCTTCACTTTTCTACTGACGCATTGCTGCCTGATTGAGATGTGGAGCTTGTGTAAAAGAGCTCACGTTGACTCACATGGCCCGCTGGTTTTACTGAAGGTGGAAGAGAGGCCAAAGATGCAGCAGGTCTGGAAGCAGTGCCTGCTGCTCCTGCTGCTCCTGCTGCTCCTGCTCAACAGAGCTTATATTATATTTAACCTTTACCTGCCACTACCTTAGAGGGATAATGTGTCTTTACCTAACATAAACATTTCACAGGCAAATAGGTTGATTACACACGGTCACTTTAAAAGACTCATCTCCTCTGTTCTTGTGACAGCCTCACTTTGACAATTTGTGTGTTGAATACGAATTTTGCATCAGAATAGTCTTGACTGGTGCCACTTTAAGTTTTTTTTCTCGCTTTTTTGCCCTCAGCAAAATGCGGGATGTATCAGGGTTCTGAAGAAAACTTTGGTGGAAATTTGTCATAAGAACACTTATTAATACTTCCTCATACATTCGCTCATACATCGCCTGCTACAATATTTGTATGAGCAATAGCTCCATCCGCTGAACACATGCCCCGGGGCTGTAAGACCTTAAAAATAAAAAAAATAACTCCAATGTGTTTGTGTTTTATATTTCCTATGCGCCTTGCGTTACTTGTGACACATTTCACATACACAACAATATTAATAATTAAGACTTGCTTAGCCTCTTAGACTCATTTACTCCAAGCCATCAGCAGACTGCACAGATAACAACCCTTTAGATTAGTGTTACAGTACATGAGGGGCTGAGGACTAATATCAGTTTATAGTCACATCAATATGCACCTTTGTGGAAACCTGATGGAGCTGAGGGGAGTCTTATTACTGCGGCTCCTCAGTGAGGAGCCTGGCTGCTGCTGTGTCGACTGGATAAATGATCTCCGCGTTCATTCGCTCGTTTCTGCTGTGATGTCAGCAGACTGTCTCGCGTTGATGTGACTGAATTCAAATCTCTCATGCCTCACATTCACTGGGAACCCAGTGGAAAATGTGAACTTTCACCACACAGTGTTTTACTCGGCTGAACCCATTGTATTTCATTAAAGCTAATGTTTCCATTCCCCGGCTCAGCCGCCGGTGACTTACACAGGGCTGTTATGTCAGCCGCTGTGGTGAAACACATGGCTGACTCCTGATTACATTAGAGACATATTTGTGGAGTCGGTATAGGGCCGGCTCTACAGGTACGTCTTCTATTTTACACTGAGTGACAGCGCGGGGACAGAAGTATGCAAATGTGACATTATCCAGGGTGTGCACTCTGTCAACACCCCCACACACACTCACACACACAGGCAGATTAGGGCAGAGACGGGAGGTAACTGTTCCTGATGAATCAACGCTGCTCTTTCGCAGCAGACGTAAAGGCTCCCTTGCAAATGAGGAAGTTATTTTGGTAGCGTCTGCGGCGCTTGTGTGCCACACACCACGTACCTACTGGAAACAAAGATTATCTCTGTTGCACGTCTCGGTGTCAGCTTGGCTTGGGTAGTATTCCTTAAGGAGCCTCCGCATTGTGTTTGTGAATGACTCAACTGGAAGACATAGCCACCAGGTCCTGACTGTTGTGCTTGTTGCTGCTGGGAGCAGCTGCTCAGTATTCATGTCTGTTTTTTTTTACTTCCACTCTCAGGTATTGTCTGTCTTTGAGCAGTGAGCACCTGTATAGCACTGCACTGCTCTTTTACGTGGAGTGACTATCATAGACACCTTCACATGCACTTGTGCAAGTGTATGTGTTTGTGAGGACATTTGTCTCTGTGCAGACACGTCCACCTCTGACTGAGGCTCATGGCGGACGATTAACCGCATCTGGTAATTTGGCCTGAATTCACTCAGTTAGCTTCTTCCCATTATGCTTACAAATTATTTCAAGAGCATCGTCATGTGGATTATCATAATGGCGGTGCCAATGGAGCATACTATAATATAATTGAAAGATGTCTCTGTGTACTCAAATAACTGCTCATTATTTTATTTCTTGGCTTGCTGTTTGGTGTTTCTCCTTTCTTTCCTTTCTAATTTAAATTCCCATGGATTCAGCAGGCAAGAATTTCATCACAAGGCCCCTAAGCCACAATGTTTACCCGGCTGCTGGTTACACAGAGCAGCAGAGTACAATACCTCCTCTGTGCTATGCAGCAGAGCAGTCTGACTCCTCGCTCTGTAATATTGGGATGCTGATATAAAACAAAACAAAGTGTCCTTATTAGACTGTATGGTCAGAGGCAGAGCCAGCTCAGCTCCCGAGACACAGGGACTCATAATGCCTGAGAGAAAACAGAGGTACATCACCAATAACAGACACTGGGCTGACAAGGAGGTGAAGAAAAGACAAACGCTGATATGTTTTGCAAAAAATCTTGTTTGTGATATTTCACATTCAGTAGTCTTAATTGTGGAAGTACTAAAGCATTAAAGCATAGTGTGTATCAATGGCGATCTGTGCATTTCACACCAAGGCCCTCAGTGGCGTCCTGCCTGATTTCATCCACCTCTTAACAACATGAGTGTGTCTATAGAAACCATCAATATGATGCAGAAATGCAGTATAAGTAGTCTTTGCGTCACTGAATAAATACCCACATAGCACAATTCAGCAAGTCTCCTTCCACTTGGTTATGTCCACGAACAAGCAGAAGGTATGTGGGTCTTAACTCACTTCATTTCTCAACACACACATGTCCATTGCTACAATTCCACATATCATTTTCCAACACAATAACGTCACACTGTCATGCTGAAACAACAACGGCCGTGTGAAATGGTTACCATGGTAACTATGCTACACACTGCAGCCACAGCTGTGACACATATCAAAAAAGCATCAATAACAACCTATTAGAAAGATAATTAATATTTTAAAAATATGATAATACAGTGCATTTTACTCACCAAAGTCCTGATTATTTATACAAAAAGTCCATCCTCCTTTCTTTCCTTAAGGAGAGTACTCTAACTCTGTTGTACAGATTGTCTGTGTGTCTCGGTTCCAACAATAAGTCCTTTTCTGTCACCACTGAGGCTAATGCTGAAAGTCAACCCGGCCCTGATGTATTTCTGCCATAAGCTTTAATTCACTTTGCTGTTTTAAATCAACACAAATATATGTTTGCTTGTGCGGGTCACTACAGATGTGGCTTGCTAGCTCTGACTGGTACACTCACTGACCAGCCAATCAAAGGTATTGAAAACTGTGACGTCATTGTAGGTCTTCCAGAGATGGCTTCGGTGTCGCCAACTCAAAAATCTGATTGGGTTTCATTGTTGTTTATTTTAGGCTACAGGGGCCTGCAGTACTGATTCTGAAGGCCCTAAAGGCAGACTTCTTTAACCCTGGCAATATGTGATGGAACAGAAAAAAGTAATAAAAGGAAGAGAACAGAATATTTGGAATTATATAATGAAAATTCGTGGAAAAATATATCAAAACATTAGTCAGTGATTTTGATAGTGTTTAGGCCAGCAGAGTAGGCCTTGCTGGCACTGATGGTTTGCACTGGTATGTACACAGAAACAAGTGTAATTGTCCGTCAGAGCTGTTGAATTAGTCTCATCCCGTCCAGTCATTAGAGTTATTCCAGTTAATCTGACCTGAGACCGACTTTCAGTGGTAAATGAACAGCTGAAGTGCTCAGTTAACTAACCATAAAAAAACACCAAAACTGTTTGTCACATCTTCCCCGCTGATCACTGCACTTAGTGTAATGGAAGTGAATTACGTATTTTCAACCTAATGGTGAGTAAGAATTCGTCATCATTTTAAAGCTAAATACTGAATGGGATGAATGAAAACGAGCATTACAACAACAAACCCAAAGCCAGGCTTTCAGCAGACAGTAATGTCTGCGTCTTCTGCCAACCGATCCCTCAGTCACACAGTGTGACAGCTGCATGCAGCACCTTCAAGGCCAAGTGTCTGGAAAGTGTTGAATGCTGCTGTGAAGATAAACATATAAAAGCCAACTAAACATTCAATAAACTATTTCATAATCTGCTGCTTGATGACATTTTTTTTCAATTTTTGTTGGACAGGTTGAAATTCTGAAAGCTCAAGGGTATGCTCTCCTCTTCACTAGTGATGCTTGTGGTTGTGTAGAAAACAGGAGATTAAAGCAAGAGCATGCACAAGATTGTTCTCTAGAGATCATCAGATCCACCGTTACTGGGGACTTTGTGGTTGAGACAATACAACGGCACTATAACAAATTATCATTCAAATAATCAGTTGAATTAACATGTTGCCTGTCTCTTTGGCAGGACAAAATCTTTTGGTTCTTATTAGTCATTATAGTAGAGTTCAAAGAATTTTTGATGTTTCACAAAAAGGTCTTTATATCCCTACCACTATTACACTGTGCACATTGGTAAATATATGATCTATAATAAAGTGCCATCTTGAGTCATATTAATGTTTGTATGTCACAAAAAGTGCATGTTAGAGAAGGGAATAAGTGTGAGTATTAAATTAGGGTCACAATTCAATAAATCCAAGAATATCTAAGAGTGAATTAATTGTCATCAGATACCCATAGTGCATCCCACTGGAGCCAAGGACTATAATTAAAATGCACACTGTAACATGCCAGGTGGCAGCACAGCAAGTGCTACATGGATTAATGCAGAATGTTCTCTGTGGTGATTATCGAATATAATATTTCTGATTATTGCTCCAGACTTGTCGAGAGACTTTGTTTGTCTAAGGCGGATATTCCCAAACTTTTTAGCCTACTTGTTTAATGAATGTTTATTCATTATATATATATATATATATATATATATATATATATATAATACACGTTATATATATATATATATATA
>JAFBJQ010003219.1:173913-223000 GCA_016785345.1 Trinectes maculatus
GCCATTGAGCCCATTATTTATAATAAATATCGAGTATTTGATTTGAATCCACGTCTCTGGCTCTCCTTGTACCTGGGATAGATTGTTGTGGGGGTCTCTCGGGGACCCTCGTAGTGGGGTTGGTCACATATATATATACGGTATATAGTGTACGTGTATTTCCTCAAAAGCCCCACACAAATAATTCCTTTATCATCTCCCCTAATATCTGCACATTTCATAAAATGAGCAAAAACAGGTTTGCACATAATTAATTCAGCCCTACAGGAGGTAACGAGCATGACCGTTGAGAGGAGTCTTCTTCTGCCTGTACGGATGATTGGGGATTAATGTCTGAGGAGTGGGGAGATTTGTCTACCCCCATACCATCACAAGACACACTCCAGTCCTCCCTTAATTGTGCTGATCAGTAGCTCATATTCAATTTGAACTCAGTTATGCTGCATGACACAAAGGAGTCAGACACAAACGCAGTGCTTTCACCTCGGAGACAGTGTCTGAAGCCCACACACAGTCGTTTCTAAACAATCAAGGAACCGTTGGTCCCATACTTGTCAACTGTGTCTAAGCTATCGCAGGATGCTCAACATACAGTATGTTCCAGTGGAAGTGTATCAGTGACCTTGACAGAATGAACGTATCAGTCGTTAATGTGCTTCTCCTCTAGTACAGTTTCCATTTCTTTCATTCCTAAAATGACATTGCTAAGATCAAACACTGACTGGCCATAACACTGCTCCTTTAGATTCATTTCACATAACCTGCAAGTTCTCCTGGCAGTGCAAAATCTGGGTGGTTCAATTGTTGAGCAGCTCAACAACAGTGGATTGAACAGATTCTCCGCTGTACACAGTGCTGGCATTGTGATCGTCATGTGAAGTAGCTCTAATGGTCACTAACCCCTTATTTCTGTCATCGTTAGTGAATATGCATTTAAATTGTACTAAATAAATATCCTAGCATCATATTTGTTCAATGTGTGCTTACAGGCTATGCTCTCTGTGGATTGAAATTATTGGGGCAGAGAACGTATGTGTTCTGTCTGATGATGCTGATGCTTTAGGGTCTCAGTTAAGTTCACATGCCAGTCTCCGTAATGAAGTCTTTTAGTTTGTGGTATTACACAGCTCTTGGGGTGTTTCAAGATGCCATTGAGCATCTGCATACATAAATTCCAAATGTATCTTTATTCATGCATGGTAAAATTATGTTTTTAATTATTTAAAAAATATAGTAGGTTTTTAATTAAGAAATAAATTTATTAATTAAAATTCACTAATTAACTCATTTACCTGAGAACCAGAGTTCTGAGTTTATGTTCTGCAGTGTAATCTTCAGCTATGCATACTGAATTCTGCTGCAGTGATTTCAGCTCCACATGTTGTATAAACCACACCACAGGCAACATGCTGAACATGGCAGCTTTTCAAGACAGAACCACACCAGCCGTGTGTGTTTACGATATGACAGTATGTTTGTCTCGTTAGTGGCACTGTAATCACATGTTTGTCTTAATCTGGGACACATTGTGTATTCTTTCAGAAGAATCAGAATTTACTGGGAACTAACACTACAAACCGTTTGAGCCACAGCAAAAGCAGTGCACCTTATCAGCAATCAAAACCATTCAGAAACACAACATTGTTTCTAAAGGCAGCGCACTATTCCAATATTAAATTGCCAAGAAAGAAAAAAAAAATCTGTCCTTTTCAGCCATTTAATTTACAGTCAGGGTGTGTCAGTATGAAAGCTGGGTACTGTACCGTAACGGAGTGTGAACGCGATACAGCAAGGCAGTCCACTTTCAATCAGCCTCAGCAATTTGTTTCACTTACCTATAGAGGGAGGGAGAGAAGAGAAAAACAAACAATTACATCATGCAACCAAAGTGTATGCTGCATTAGCACCTAGAGTGGATTCATTCATTCGTTCATTCCAATCTACTTTGGCTCTGATTGGCCACAATTAGATGAAATTGAAACACCATTCAGGATGTGATAGGATGTGACTAGCAGCTATTGGAATCCAGATGAATTGAGCTACTGTATTTGGAAGGCAATTTGTTTATAATGCAACGTGGCAAGTAAGGCTGCAATATCTCAGGCATCCCACTTCTTTCAAGGTTGTAAATTTGTTTATCAGTGATTATTTCAAAGATGATCTCTATCATCGAGTTTCAAGAAATTGAAATCAATACCATTGTCACATTAAAAAGTTTTAGTATTAGTTACCAGATAAACAGGAAGCAGCTGAGTGCTGGCTATGGCACCATTTTTATTGCTATGGACATTGTGCCACATATCAAAATACAGTCTTCTATGTTTTTCTTTTCTATTTTCTTTCTCTTTTTTTGGAGGGGGGTGCATATCCTGCATTTTGACGTAGCTTGTCATTACTTAGTGACTAACAATCATTTTCAAAATGATGGTATGTTTTTGGGATATTTGAATGTGCACACTGTTGAGTGTATCACTCTCTACCTGTCAATGTGTAATGAGCAATTATTTATAGTCGGGTTTTGAAAAAAGGTATTTTGCAAAATGAGGCATGGCATGTGTTGTATATTAAAACTTCCCTCTGAGGATATGAGGAATTATGTGGCGATGGAAAGTCACATGACAATTCAAACACTGTCTGCAGTTTATTGATCAATCAGGGACATAGAGCATCTGGTCAGGCTTTAGCAATTCTCAGAGGATGTTTTCAGACTTATTGTTTTCTGAGTGAATGAAATAATCCTTGGCTATGCAAGGCTATAATTTCACAGCCAACAGTGATAACATCATTTCACAATCGATTTAAATGTGATTCCCTTGTCTGCTCTCTGTATTTTTGTCTGTGGCATCCGCTTGTGCGTGTATGAGCACAGAAGCGTGTATGAGTGCGCACACACACACACACACATATTCAAATTGGTTTCGGATGGCCACTGAAACCAACATGGGTTTAAAACATCACATATCAATCGATTGGCTCTTGACAGAGATGAGAGAAAGAGCAAATAGAATTGAAGTCTAGGCTGCTATTTTTGTCATTGTTAAGTATTGTTTTTTTTTATTTTGCTTTTCAAGATTTAATCAAGCTGAAGTTGACCTGGATTGTTAGCACTGATGGAAATTCAACATGAGATAGGTACTGACAATTCAAGAGCAGTCTTGGCAGAGTCCTTGACAAATGCCAGATTACGCAAGCACTACACTGCAATTTTGTTGAACATGTTTGGGGGGAAAACAACCTCTTCTCGCTGTGTGTTGTTTGAAATAATCCACACAGAGTGGACCTTGATGAGGTGAGTTGAAGGTAAAGGCTTTATTATGGGTTTATTAAGTATAAACAATTGCTACTCCTTCCAATAATTGCAGTGCGATTAGACAGGAATGACATATAATCAAAATCATCATTGCTGATGCTATTGTTAGAACCAGGGGTAAAATTTCAATGGGTAAAATTTCACTGCTCATATTGCTGATATCAAAAATTGATTATTGCAAAACAAATTATATTTTCTAACTGTCTGAATGCATTACACTTGTGTGTGTGTGGTGGTTTGCAGATATGCATTTTAAAGGGTCAGACAAAACCCCCCCGTGCTTAATTAAATTGTTAGCAGCTGTAACAGTTCACATGAGATGGTGATATTCTGCAGATATCTGCACATATGGTATGTTAGCCCATGAGTGGATGTCATATCATGTGCACTGAACTGCCATTATAGATTCCTCCATCTGTTTACTGTTTACTTGAGTAATTATTGTTTAATAATAGATTCAGACCATATGTTTCTAAAAAGGCAGAATGGTATGAGTGTAGACAATCCACAGACTATAAGAACAGATGTAAACAGATCTCCTCCTATATAAATGTCAAGGTTTTATCTGGTCATTTGCATCTGATGATGTGACTTCTATCTGCCAGGCACAAAGACACTTTGATTTTCGGGACTACAGTGCTTAGTTTTTAAATCCTCACACCAGTCCTGATGTCTCTTCTGGGACAGACTGTAGGACAGTGGTCTTCATAGTGCCCCAGGTGTGCAGGTCTCAGACTTGGACAGTAATATAAGGTAATAAATGTCAGTGGCTGAATGCAAACTGCACACTTAATCAGCCTGTGTGTGTGGTGTGTGTATTTTTCGGGGGACCAAATCACATACACACCATGCAAGGGAAAAAGGATAGAAGCTAAAGACATGTCTATTTAATTGCATATGCTGTTCTGGTGCTGTCATGCTAGGACCAGACAGCTGCGAAATATTGGGCGTTGACAAGGAGAAGGTAAATATTGTAGATAAAGAGACATCTTACATGAAGAGATACAGAAAGCGGTTTGATGAACAGTGGAAGGGAGACACCTCGATCATGAACAATGCCTGTCTTGAAAATCCATGACACAAATGAAGGGTCACTGCACTGTTGGATAAGTGAAACCTTTAACTTGATCACTTGATCATGATGTAAGAGAGAAAGTTCGATTAATCACCAGCATCAGTAGGATTCATCCACGAGACTGAGAATGTCCACTAAACTGTAACATTACGTCTGAATATGCCATTTAACCAAATGCTGACAATCAACACTAACCATGGTGGTGGCTGGTCCTAGGTAGAGGAATCAACAAAGGTGAATATGAATGACGAGGCCTAGTCCTGCCACAGTGTTGACAACTTGCAACACAAACATACACACTGTGTTGCTATAGCCACACTTGTGCATGAAAAGGAGCTCAATCTCCTTGATTGAGATGTACAACATCTGCTGATTGTGAAGGACAAATCAAGCGGCAGATCAGCACTGCAGATGACAGATCACGAGTACAATTAGTCCCTGTTGAAAGGAAGCCTGGAAATTAATTTAATGCTCGATTTAGTACACACTGTGGCTTCAAATGCACCTACGGCTGATATCATCAACTTTTGAGCCACTTCAGCTCACGCTGAGACTTTCCTCCTAAAAGAGCACACAACATCTTTTTTTCATAAGGTGGTGTAACACCTAATGAAACACAACCCCCTTTCATATGATGCTACTTGACAACTTTTGTCACTGTAATATGAAAATGTTTCCTGTTAAAGGTCAGTGGCTTTCACTTTGTAATATTAAACTATGTAGTGCTTGGTCTTAATTTACTTATGTTGTTTGTGAGTGTTTGTGAGTGTTTGTGAGTGTCTGTGATGTGTGTTTGTGTGTGTGTGGCAGCAAAAGAGAACAATACCTATTTTAATGGCTGCTCGTGCAAGATTCTATTCTTGCAAAGAATTGCCAAAATAATCCAACCAACGTGCAAATGTGTCTGCAACTCTGCACCACGTTTGAATCTGTGCCCTAAGTCCCTCTGGAGCATGTAGGAATCTCTGCATACAATATAATTTGACATTTTGACAGTATTAAACAGAGGAGGAACACCTTTTCTGTTTAAGCACGTAAAATAGACTTATGAAAGAAATGAAGCGACATTCATTCACTTTACATTCCTAATATTCTTGTCAGATGAAGTTTGAATATTTGAGCCAGTGTTTGGCTTTTTCTCACGATAACACTCTTTGACTCCACACATTGAAATTCAAATGAGACTATAGCATTCACTGAATTAGATGATCTGGGCCATAAATAAGAAATAGTTCAGTCTCTTGGGAATTGGAAGCAGTTCATAACAGACTCAGGTTGGGTTTCACACAGCATTTGCAGTCAGTCAAGCAAATCTCTGGATGGAAGGTTAAATGATGAGAGGCATCTTTCCGGCTCTGATTCCTCATAGCGCCACTCGGCAGAAGTGGAGCTATAAGTGTGTGTGAATTCAGATTTGAAATTTGCTCTCAGGTTATCAGGTTCTGGTTGATCCGAGACCGATTTGGGGGCAAGGTGACGAAAGCAATGCATTTAAAGCTTTCACTGTCTCACAGAGTAGAATCAAACTTTATATACATGCTTTACTCTATCATCCATTTTCTACCTACATAACTCATACTCTGTATATAACTTTTCCAGGTCACCTGTATCCAGTCATCCCTGTCTCCCATGTGTGTTTAGTCTCTTTGGTTCCAATCCTCTTTTTCAGGATTGGATGTTGGATTCACTGTTAGCTGTCTGTCTCCCAACCTGTCCCTGTACGTCTGTTCATTTTTACTATTAATTATCTACATTCCAGGTTTCCAAGGTAACAAAGCAGAACTGGTGGTTTTATATATATAAATATATATCAGGAACATAAGTGAACCTCACAGTTTCCTCATAGCCAAGGTTAAACTGAATGAAAACATTCACTGAAGGTGATTAATGTATGAAATAAGCTAACCTATTAGCCAGCGAGGAAATAACATGAACCTTTTAACATGAAAAATGAGTCATGAAAAATGAATTTAAATATTGCTAATTATTAATGACTAGTGCCAGAACCACTGACTATGTAAGATTCACAGTTTGGAACCGTGTTATTTTCTTCTGGGATACCTGGGAAAGTGATGGGTTTCTCATTTCTCTCATTATTGATATGGGAAATAAATCATCCGAAACACTGACACGTGACTGTGACATTCATCAGCTTTGTTAAATTTAATAAGCCTGTCATATTTGGGTTATGATTAATTTCCCTCATAGAGAGGAGCACACTGACAGGTGACATTAGGCTAAAACACAACAGATAAGAGTGTAACAGCAAAATGCTGCAGTGTTATCTGTGTTTATTGTCATGTACAGGCAGAATGAGACACTGCGCAAGCTGCTGGAGAAGATCTTCCATTAGCTCAGATTCACTTCCCTCTCCTTCCCTCTGGCTACATTTTATTCATGCTGGATCTACTGTATTTTAATCAAGCAATTACACTGCTATTGTAATGTGAGTGCATTCAATTAGCCTCTACCCTATATCAGTTTAAAGCTGACCTCATATAGCATCTCAGATCCTGCAGCCAATTGTCTTTAAGTGCCCTCTCTGGGTGCTATAGAGTAAATCCACAGCTGCTCATAATCCTTTGCGTCGGTAGCATCCCCCAACCAGAGTGATTGATTATATTAAACACTTACAACTTTTAGAAATCTCTGATATTATCCTTTCAAACCTACCCCACCGTAACATGTAATATTGCTTAATGTTGTGTCCCCAGGGTGATAAAATGAACTTCCATTAGAGTCTATTAGTGCATTAATATGCAGCTGTTCATAACAAATTAAAAGTCAATTTCATAAAGAGAGTAGCAACATGCCTGGGATCCGGGCCTCCATGTATCTGATATTGGCTCAGTGTACTGTTCTATCACAGTCTAACTTACAGGACCAGAAGCTAAACTGAATTTTTTGAATCAGTCCATTTCAACAGGCTATGCAGGCCAATGAGATGTTTGTTTGTCTCTGTGAATTACGAGCTCAGCGGGCCACTTTACAGTTTGAATAAAATCCTGTATTCGGATTCTGAGAGAGCAAAACTAGCAGGATCAATAGCTGCAGGGACCCGGTCAGGGAACGGATTATTTTGCAGACATACGTACAGTACATGTAGATGAATCAATACAGTCTGAAAATGCGTCCATGTATTTCAGTTGTACCTTTTCTATTCTCTATTCTATTTATTCTCTATGGTTCAAGAACCATCTATGTTAATATTATTGATTCATGTTTTAATATGAATCATGTTCTTAAAACATAATGTTCTTGTAATGTCACTGATCATTGTACAAAACAAGTAAGTGCATGAGGCAACATCACAGGCCACAGCTCGTTTCCTTGACTTTAACACTGACATCACAGCCCACACACAACATTGGAAAAAAAAACATTTCACCCTTGTATTCCTGTACTTTACAATAATATCTTATTCCTTTTGTCTCTTTTCACATTATAACATACTGTATGAAAGAGTCATATCAGACTCTCCACTGACCTGACTGATATGTCAAAATAAAACAGAATTGCTACCTATTTGACTGTTTGGACTATTCTTTTTATCCTGCTTTCACACATGATCCATGATTAGGTGGAATTCAGACAACATGGTGGACTGCTAGTCCACTAGGAGCTGTACTCTGAACTCTGAACTACAGACAATATTGGATTAATTCCGTACCCATAATTCAAATGTTTCTGTAATGTTAACATGAATCCCAGTGCAGGATGTGGTGATGTCAGACCTTCATGTTGGAGTGTTTCCTAGTGGTCCTCAGTTTTTTTCTTTCCTAACCTCTAACCGCATCAGGGCAGGGTTACTCCTTTATGGTCGGAGAGGATTTTAAAAGTGGTAAATGAACTGATTTTACGAAGTTATTAATTCTGCGGTCAGGTCATGACCTAAAGCTACAGATGCCCCTTAAACAGAAAATACCCTCAACTATTAGACAGTAAAAATTTCATCAACGAATTAGTTCACCCAATATGATAATTAAACAAATTAAACCGGACAAAACAAATGAATCCCATTATTAATATTATTAATATCAGTTATTGTGGTAAACTTGTCAGACAATAGTTGCTTATCAAGACATGTAGTATATTTTAACAAAATTACACATATGTTTTGTTTTGTAACTATGTCTTGTTTTGTAACTCTGTTACTACAACTCCATATATCCATATCCATATTATGCTGTTCATACTGAGTGGGATCAAGTATTTTATGGCTGGGGTTCCCTCCAGTTACTCAAGCATTCCAACAGTCAATTTACATGGGTTTCGATTTTAAGGTTTGAATGTCAGTGTAAGTGGTTGTTGGTCTCTTTACATGTTGCCCTGTGACCCCAGTACCTGTCCAGGATGCACCCTGCCCCTCACCCAGTGTAAGCTGGGATTGACTCCAGCTTCCCCCATGACCCTTGAGAAGATAAGCAGTAGAAATGAATGACTGAATGAATGAATAACAATAACTTTACACTCTCTGTGGCGCTTTTCAGCTGTTCTGGAGTGGGAGATTGTCCATCAGAGAACCATCAGACCAGCTGCAGTTCTTGGCATATGCTGACAGGGGTCGGTGGCAGTCATTACTTGCATGTTGTGTGTCATTTCCCATTGTACACATAGACAGCTGTGTTGACCCTGTCTTTTTCCCGAGGACAAAGCGTCTTATATAAGTTGTCTTTATTTCAGTGTGAGGGGGCAGAACGGAGAATGTGTGCGGAGGAAGTACAACAATGACACCCTTGATGTTGTCACAGTCAGCCTGCACTGCCAGGCCTGGAAACAATGGAGGGGAACCGGCCACATTAGCATTGTTCTGACCTTGAGACCAAGTGGGAATACACAAATTCACAACATTTATTTCACATGCAAAATGGCAGCTGATTTTAAATTTCATGTTACTGTACATTATCATAGTACATTTAAACCTGTCATTCAACATGTATTTAACTGTCTTAGCTACGGGGGGTTTCACAGAGGTGCATCATATAAAAGTACTGAATGAGTCTAATCGCATCGTCAGAGTTGAGGTGTATCATGAAGCGCAGTTAGACTTAAGGTTTTTTAACCACTTGCATCTCCCCTCATTGTCACTTTCTGAAGGGTGGATTAAATAAAATAATTAAAAATAATTTGACATAAAAAGAAGTTTTGAAGAAAAAGACCGGACACTGAATGTCTGCAGACACAGATTTAAATACAACTGATATTTGCCAACTTTGACAATCTGTGAATATACTTTACTTCTTATTCCATGTGTAACACAACAGTTTCATTGAAAAAAAAATGCAGCAGTATTCTTATGCCCCTGAAGCATCAATATCATTACTGTCATTTTAGGAAACATACATGCACCCTTATGATGCAAGTAAATACATCTGTAATGTTTTCCTCTCTAATGGTATAGATTCAGTTTTCTGATGAATAGATAAGGCGAAATAGACAAAGTGACATTAATCAGACACGGTGCACATCACTGTTCTTGATTACAGCTGTAAGTCCAATCAGCCGCTGCGTGGTTTGTGAGACCTCTATAAAAACTGATGGAGAAATGCCGCAAATAAATATTGATCAAAGTGATGACAGGATGTAAACAGTGTGTGCTGCATGGTGTAGGCATGGATATATGAGACATTCCAATAATAATACAGCACATCCATACTCCTCTCCTGAACCCAGCGCTCTCACCTCATCCACATTCTGAACATATCTGAGTGTCAGTGGGGACGAGGGCTGCGTTCACTCCTGCACTTTGACTCACAGTCTGTTAAAAGGAGCAGTCACAAACTGTTTCTGTTTTGCCCTGAGAATAATTCTAAGCTATACATTTTTAAAGCTGGGAATGCACAACTACATTTCAGAGTATGGTAGACATATGACCTGACACCACTGCAGATTTATTCAAATAAGCATAAGCTAGCTCAACTCCCAAGGCTCAGTGTGTTGAAGTCGTCCTCTGATGCATAGCTTATCATGATGCATATGAAGGTTACTTACTAAAAAACATACTCTTTTCACTTTTGCTGTTTAGAGGCTCATTAATAATCATTAAATTAAACAAAACATCCTTTCTCCCAGCTATTCAATACACTGTGTGATTTTTATTGATATAATAATTTATATTAAACTAATATAAACAGCTTCCTGCACCATAGTATGCCTGTGTCATGAGGAACTGGACTGTGTCTGATTGGAAATATGAACAAATGAGTTTGAATGAATTATTGCATTAAAATGCAGCCACTCAGATCACCTATAAAGTAATGATATACAAAAATGTTATAAAAACATAATAAACACAAATACTAGTAAAAAAAAAAAAGTAACCATTAATATTAGAGCAGTAACATGGCCAATGAAACAGGTACTACAATGACAGGTTCGAATAAATTATTAAATAATTTTTTAATAATCACTTGTACCAGGTCAGAACAGCTAAAGTGGTCACAGTTGGAGACAGTTCAGCTCAACATCAAAAGCATAAAAGGATCTTATGACATTTTCCCAAACAATCTGAAGACTGAAGAATAGTGCTAAATTACAAGAAAACACTGTGTTCATACTGTTACAGTATATATATATATACAGTATATACAGTATATACAGTATATATATATATACAGTATATATACAGTATATATATATATATATATATATATATATATATAAGCACAGCCACAACTATCACTGCACTACTGAGTCAGCACTTCACAAAGGCAGAATTGATCTCTTGTTTGTCTCATCCTTTGCAACAAAGTCCCATAGTGTAGCTGCTTTCCATTTTCATTCTGCAAAACCAGACAAAGCCGCTCAGTGAATCTGACGCTGTTAATGTTGTAATGTTTACACTGCCTGGGAAAAAGTACCTGTAGGCTTTAATGAGCACAACTCCCAGGTCCATGCTTTCTAGTTGCTGTCAACCCCCCCCCCCCCCCAAAAAAAAAAGCAAAATACAAAAATAAAGCGAAAAATGCCTAATGGCAATTGTAACCCAACACCTCCGTAACTCGTTCCCATTTGGACTCAATCACCTAACAGCAAAACAGAAAGGTGACATCACCCACAGGAAAAAAAGAACTGACTGGTTTTCAGAAGCTGCTGTGGTAATCTATCTTTCCAGGAATACAAATCCTCACCCTCAGGGAAAAGAGAATTGGTGCAGCTATGTCCTGCAGTTCTCCAGAACTGAAGGAATAATATCACTGAACAATCAATACTTAAGACTTTCTTTTCTGGCAGCCATGGCTGCACATGGCATTTGATACAAGCTTTGTCACGCTTTGAAACAGGGTATGTATACTGCACCACATGTGCGAGCAAGAAGACTTTCTAGTTTTCATGGCATCATTGTATTCCCCTCTGCTCTTTATTTCACATATACTTCAACCAAATACTGCAACAATAGTGACTGTAATATGAATGTCATTCCTCTCCCAGCAAGATGGATAAAAATGTATTACCACTTTTCGTTGTCCTTCATGCACATCAGTATTATTGCAGTGACAATTGTCACAAAGTGAATGTTAAACAGTCCTGTGTAACTGTATGTGGGCTGAGGAACATCAAATGTGAAACGGGCTGAAAACAGTTTTGTACCTTGCTCACTTCAGCTACTTGTTTGTAAGGTTACCCACAATTCTTCACTGTATAATTGAACAGTAAACATGCAAGTAGGAAGGTCGATCTATGAATAGCCAGCATGGGGTGGAAAAACAACTTGACATTTGTGTATCCAAATTAGCTGAGCACTTAGCGCTGTTACATTAGAATTCGGTTGTTGTTGTTTTTTTTACTTAAACAGGTACATTTCCTCAAACCTGTTTCTAGTTGGCATCAGTCACTCATACTACCTTATAGCCTACTACTTAACCATGTGCGTATTGTAACCATGTTACAATAACAGGACTGTTTTGGAGAACTACAAAACAGTCCCCCCGTACTTCTCTCAACATATAGTGATTGAGTACAGATTTAGGTTTTGCTCTCTGTGACTCTCTGTGACTCTCTATGACTCTCTGTGACTCTCTGTGACTCTCTATGACTCTCTGTGACTCTCTATGACTCTCTGTGACTCTCTGTGACACTCTTTTTCTTTTCACAGTAATTTAACAAAAAATTGGTCTTTAACATGTCAATTGATGAACAGGTTGAATAAATGATTTTTCCTCACTTTTCCTCCGGACGTTTTCTCAGCAGATAACCAAATCTGTCAATCTCTGCAAAAAAGACTCCTTCGCTGCAGTTATGACAAGAATAAAGCAGGATTGTTGTTAAACAGATTGTTACGCTGAGGCCATGCTTGTCATTTTCAAGATCACTGTGCACACTTCAGGGCATTCTCCAGTGAATTAATTGCTCTTGTGGAAGGGGTGGGGAAGGTGTTGTTATTTACTGATGGCTTTGAAACCATTCCTCTGGGACCCTATTCAAAGCCTCAGTGGAGCACCACATTTTCAGCTGACTGACTCTGCAGTGTGGTCAACCTCTCTTCCAACCGCGCTTTGTCTCCACATCATTAAAAATGATACCGAGTGACCATTAAAGCTGACCAAAGAAAAGCAATCAAAGTTAGTGGTGCAAAAAGAGCCTTTAAAAAAAGCTTCAGATTCTGCACTATGTCTAAAAAGAAAAGAAATGCGACGAGCAATTTATTTTTTCAGGCCGTGTGCTCCATGTGTGGATGACAACACAAGAGACTGTGTATAAATGACAGTTTGCAAGTTGCTTGTCATCCTCTGCATCCCTGCCTGTAAAATATCACACCTCTTCTTCCTCTATAGTAAAATGTAAGGGCAGCATCATGATGAGAAGCTCAGCTGACAGCAGGCTGACGATAACACTGATATTTCATTTAAAAATAGGTGCAGAGAAACCAATCAAATGAATTTTTAAGAGCCCCAGCTCTGTGTGACGGTATTTGGTCAAGAAAATTCTTTCTGTCACACTCCAGAAGGTGTGATCAATAACTGGAGCATCTAAAGATCTCAAATCCCATACTAATTTCTTCTTATTGATCATATTCCAAACCTAGTAATTATCTTGTTCGATATGTGGCAGCAGGCATCTAGAGGTCAATGCAGACATGATGAAACCACAAGTTAGTAAATACACAGGCTTATTCCGAAGGCATTTTAAAAGGTGAGGCTTTAATATTTCTGATACTTCTATTACATAACTGACAAAAGACTGTATATTTAATGACAGACACAATCAATAGCAGGTAGGAAAAGATGCACAATGAGCGTCGGTGTACTGTTGTGTGTCTCAGTGTGAAGGATTAAGCTTTTGGGGTGAGGGTTTAAAACAACTGGATTCTACTTTTTACGAGAAACAAGCCCCTGCAGAAAGATTGTTTCTTGCGGACTCAAAATTGTGAATAGAGGTTTATAAAATTGGATCATTTGAATAAATTGGCATCTAACAGCGTCCTTTTCTGTGATGCATTGGACAGAGTTCACTGAGCCCATCGACAGTACTAATCCAGTTATTGCCTTACAACCAACACTGCACTTTGTGGTAACCGATCGTAACAAAGCAATGAGTGATAACTCAATTTACCCCTTTGAAGGGCCAGAGACATCACGACGGGGACGTGACCTTCAAGTCGAAGAGATAGTGCTGAATTTTTCAAAAACCTCTTTAATTATTCACGACACTCTGCTCTCAAACCTTTCTGCCACCAGCTTTCCCTTTTTTTCCCCCTGCTCCGCTACTGCTCGGTAGCTAAGCTCATTGGAAGCCCCTTTTATGAACTTCTTGTATTATTCATCAGAGGATGTCCCCATCCACATTTGAATGCTGCTGAACACAGCCCCAATGCAATTACATGACAAATGTCTTAATATGGCCATGGCGTAGCTTAGGCTTCATTCTCTGACATATGTGCTCATGCACAGTCTCTGACACACACATATAATCATACGCATACCCAACTAGTGTATGCAAGTATGACAGCCAGATTTTGTGCAATCCGTCAGTGAAACATAGAGCCATTATGCTTTGACACAAGCCATTGGATACATATATATATATATATACTGTACATATATATATATATGTGTGTGTGTGTGTGTGTGTGTGTGTGTGTGTGTGTGTGTGTATTGCAGGTGCCACATCTTCAGTGTGCACAGCTGCTTTCATTCCAAGCAGACAGAAAGCTGTCACAGACAGGCAATATCCTTGTTTCTTTTTTCTTTTAAGCTGTCGCTTTTTGATTGTTTATTGTTGAACAGTCGTTTGTTTTCTGTCTTTCTCATTATGCTATCATATTAATAATATTTACTTGTCAACAAACCAGATATACCAGTCTTATTTTGTCTCCAATACAGAGTAAACATATATAAAAGCAATTTCATTCTTTGCCTTTTGTTGACCTTTCAATAATCTGTGGATGTCAAGAAAGCTTTTTTTTGTTCTGAAAAGCTAATTAACTCATCAAGTAGTTTATGTTTATTGAGCCAAGATGAGCAAATGTCTAAGAAACTCTGTCAAACTGTACTATTATCACAGACTAATTTGATTTAAATGTAATTAAACGTAATTAATGTTTTACTTCATCATGAACCTGAAGAACATCCATGGTACAGATGATATGCTCACGGCCTGAGTCAAAGGACAGAATTAGCGAAGCGTGATGTTTGTAACATAGCTTCCTCCTGTGTGTTTACACACGTATTCCAGTTGCCACAGAGACTACAGATCCTTCTTCTTTGTACAAATCGGGTGTCTGTGAACGTTCTCAGTCATCCAGGTCATGAGACCATTTTCCTGAGTTCTTTAGAGCTAACTAGCTGAAGAAAGGTCTCACGTATTTGACCTATGTGGTTGTTTGCCTGACTAGAAAGTTGTTATGTAAAAATAAAAGTTTGTTGACTCGCTGAAGCATTTTGTGTGGCTGGTTTCACCTGAGTCACAGTGTGAGGGAGGGTGGTTAGGGTCTCCTGAGAGGTCAGCTGTGCTGTGGTGTGGATGGTGGTTGAGCTGCCTGTGAAAGGTGCTGAAGTTGGCTCATCTTTGTGATTGCTGAATGACCCTCCAGGATAGGGGTCCTTTTATAGGCTCTCTATGTCTGGATTGATTTCAACAGCCCACTTCTTCATCAGACTACAGGAAGGGGCACCTTCCCCTATTGTCGCCACAACGTCCTCATGGACCTCCTTGGGTGATGAGCCTTTGAGTCCGAGGGAGCGGATGACTACACAAAGGCCACTGTTTTCCACTATTTTCTCCGGCAGTGCTGACTTGCGATGTTCAATTACCCGAAACATAAAGAGTTATTAACTTCAGACTTTCTGCATAATCACTTAAAGAGTATATCTGTATGTCCGTGTAATAGGTGCTCTACAAATCACCTTCTTCCACCTCAGGCCACAAACTTAACATCCGTCATAAAACTGACCTTTATCGTTGAAGTCATTCTGCCTGAGCAGCTACAACCTGTGGCATGTGGCTGTCTCACATATGCACATCCACTTCTCTCTCAGGGGCTGTTTAGAAACACAGTGTGTTTGTCCAAGCCACTTATTGCCAACTGAGGACAACTCTTCTCCACACTCCCCATCAACTCGATCACAACAAGGAAATACTCTCTTTTTCTTGGCCCTTCTGCCCCATTCACCGTGAGAACTCATCAGACAGCCCTTGGTCTTTGAGCATCTAACGTTTGACATAATGAGCTCCGTCCCTGCTATGCTTCCTGTGATCATTACAATAATAATGCTTGTGGTAATATGGTTTTATGAGGCCTCTCCTCCTCCCATCTGCTCTGCTCTCCTTCCCAGCTCTGTCTGGCCAGGACTTCATCTCAACTCCCTCCCTCTGCCATCTGGACTCTTCTGCAAATCTCTCCTTTATTCCTTCCTTTTGTTAACCCTCTATCCCCCGTTTGTTTTATAGCATCATCAATTCTATCTTTTGATGGATTTATACCACACGAGTATTAAATTATGACTTCCTACTGTGGATGGATAAGCAGCAGCACAAACCCCAACAGGAACGGATGATGAAATAAATACAAACAGAACGTCTAACTTAATTTTCTGTATTTTTAATAGCCTGCCAATGTTTGGAAATATTCACCACACCAATAGCCATCATACTATTCATCAGAAAAGATATTCCACGGCTGAATAAAATTGTTTCATTATGCAGTGTGCAGTTCACCAAGTTATAGCATGATACAATTCTGTGGAAATAGATATCCAGCGACACTGCCATGTAGAGTGACTGGTGCTCCCATCTGAGAGTGAGTGGAATATCTCAGAGCGATGGCAGACACATTTTCAGGTTGCAGAGGCACTTTTCAGCAGCGTGAGGTGAAAAAGTGAGGGGAGGCAGGGAAACCCCTCATGAAATGCAGAACACGCTGGGCATCATATTTCTGCACAAAGCACTGAGTCAGTGTGAGGAGAAAAAAGGGATAGAAATAAAATAGAGTAAAACAAAATAAAATAAAATAAAATAAATATTGGAAGTGTGTTGCAATGTCAATGGCAATTTGTCAATTGTTACTTGTGAGGGAGAAGAGAACAATTTGGCTTAAGAGGCCGTGGAAGTTGATATTGAAAGAACCAAAATACAAAGATCTCTGTCATATATAAAAGAGAAAAGAGAGAGAGAAAAAAAGAAGATTTCTACTACAGATGTGCCTTTCTAGCTTCTGCGTATTATCTGATAATCATTATGTAAAACTCAGGTAAAAATGATTTTACTCTTAATGGAAATAAGGCTTCTGAGTGATCAAAACAGCTGAAGAAGAGAAAGCCTGTTTATTGTGGTTACATTATTGTGCTGTGTCTGGTAACAAGTTAAGGAAAAATTGATACTCCACTGATCTCCATCACCAAGTCCTCATTTTCTTGCTTGCTGTAACTGTCTTTTGTTGTTGTGCTGTACCAGAATATACAGCACTGAAAACATTCATAGAAATGTAGTCGCAGTCAACATGCATCATGTCAACTTGTGATGTCTGAGTCTAATCATACAATATGTGTGGAAAAATGCTGTTTTCTCAACTGCAAAGGTTCCTTCTTCCCTTGATTATGAACATAAAAAGGTATCCTCAGATAATCTTGTGTTCCTTTTGCTACACAAGCCGCTGTCACAACTGTCGCAGACACAAGCCACACAAATAAATCCTATATGACTAAATATATTTCAAAGCAAATGGACGTACTTGCCAAATACTGCTACTTTTCCATCTCTCCTATGGGACACGAGTAAATCCTTTAAATGCTTGTAAGCAATGTGCTTATACCCGCAATGAAACCGTGTGCATGGTACTATAATACTGTGGTATGCTGAATGGATCACACCTATGTTTACATTGCAAGACAAGCGGGTTTGCTGCATTATACAGAAGAGATGAGATACATAGAGTACATATATTTATAAGGCAAATGACAGCAGTGTCATTCATTTTCAATGACAATAAGAGCTAACAGTGCGTTTTTTCCATCTCATTAGTTTAAGAGCTGAGCGGGACATCTGTGTGCGGTGCCATGTCTATCAAACAGGAGATTTGGCATGGGTAGTTAACAGTGAGACACGTCATTCCTCCACACATGTCAGCTGTCAAGGCTATTGTAAAGTCGAGAGCTTCAATATGGAGCACAGGCTCACTGTGGAGGGATGTCATTGTCCACAAACAGTCCACTGACATTACATTGCGAAACCTAGTCTCTGCAACACTCCTGCATGTCCACCATCCACCAAGGCCACCTTCAGGCAGCATAACATTCATTTAAAGTGTGTGTGTGTGTGTGTGTGTGTGTGTGTGTGTGTGTGTGTGTGTGTGTGTGTGTGTGTGTGTGCGTGCTTACACAGTGTCAGTCAGTGTCAGTCATGGTGTAGTACAGTACGTCAGATGAAACAGACTGAAATTTCAACTGTGTTTATCCCCTCTCCAAGGAAAATAAAAAAAGCTGTAAACCAACCAACTCTGAGCCAACCAACACAAGAGCTAACATGTTATGACAGCCAAAGACAAAATTTACATATGCAAGATCAGTGTTACTTAAAATTCGACTGACAAAGAGAGGATGTGGGGAAAATGATGAGTGTGTTGGTGCACACGTTCTCTTAAATTTAAATCATCTGTCGACAGGCTGACAATATACGACTCAGATATGCCAAGAATAGAAAAGTAATTATGTTTTTTTGAGGACCTGATCAAAGCACTGGTGTGTCACGCACACTGTTATTCTCTTAGTGTAATAATAGAATAGCGATACTGTAATGTCTTGTTGCCCTAAGCCAATAAAATGCTTCAACACTCCACCTCCTAAGTTTCCACTAGGTTGATCTTCCTGACCCGGAATCACTTTGACTAACACGCCGAGCTCTGTGTGGAATTCTCGATATTTTGCTTTCTTTGCTAACTATTAGAGTTGGGCACTGACTCTCTTGAGCTCAACTTGCTGGGCCTGATTCCAGCAGTTTGAGCAAAAGTCCATGACTCACTCAAGGGTTTCTCACATGAGATCAAACCACAGTATAAGACCAGTAGTGTGGTTAGTGTAGTAGGAATGAGAGATCACTTTTCTCCCGGTTACATGTCAGTATCTGCCACATTCAATCTCACCTTCCAACACTTTCCTTGATCCTCCTTCGCCTGGTTCACTTCTCATGCAATCTCTGGAAACTCCACAGACTTAGTCCCTCTGTTGCACCCCAGACACTTTTCATCACACTGTCTTCCCCTCAACCCCAACCCCTATCCCTCTGACGTACTAGCGCTATCCTGTTGGCTCTACATGTGCATTACACCCCCATTTTGCAAGTACTATTCTGGATTTCTGTCAACTCCTTTTGTCGAGTTCCAAACAAAACGATCTTGCCAAAACAAAATTACCATTCAAAAAAAAAAAACATCTCCAGAGCCATTCTCTTTCCATATCACCCTCACCAGTCAGAGAGCTCTACAAGGTCAACATGATCCGTCAGTCAGAATCAACCATTCATTCACCCAAGTTCCTCTCCTAGATTCTAGATTCCTATATTACCTCATCCCTGAAGAAGCCACAAACCTTTCCTTCAACTATGAATCTGGGGTTACTCAGAGCGAGACCATTAGCCTGGGCAGGGGGACAGTTAGATGATTAGTTTGCTGCCCCTGAAGTACCTGCTAACCTAAACCCACTTGTTCCTTCAGACATCTGCCAGGACATCTGCTGTCTCTGTCCGCAGATCTGCATGGATCTGCATCCTAATGATCAAGAGAGTGGCCACATTAGTAGCTGTGGTAATACTAATGAGCCATGCACACACGGAAAAACCATCCCCATCAAACCTCCAGCTGCAGATAAGTTTCTCCAGAGTTAATCCGCTTACCACGCCTCTGCTAGTTCAAATTGTGTTAGATCCTGGAAACAATTGCAGATGCACTGCTACACTTTTCTTTTTGTCATTCCAATATCTGATCCCTGAATATTCTCTGATATGCGTACAAATTCAAAACCAGTGTATTTGCAAAAATAACAACTTTTATAATGCATTTTAACAGCTGAAAGCTACTAACTCTGCAAGGAGGTGGTGATTGTTACTATTGTTATTGTTGAAAACGACATACATACATAGAAGAGATACGGTAGAGCTTCTTTTGGTCTGTGTGTGTTATGATATTTAGTATCATAACGACACTGTCATAATGGAGCCAAAACAATATAGAGAGATAGACATTCATTCATTCATTCATTATCTACCACTTAATCCTGTTAAGGGTCGCGGGGGGAGCTGGAGCCGTTCCCAGCTGACATCGGGCGAGAGGCAGGGTACAACCTGGACAGGTCGCCAGCCCATCGCAGGGCCAACACAGAATATATATATACAAACAAACAACCATTCACACTCACATTCTCACCTATGGACAATTAAGAGTGGCCAATTAACCTAACCTGGTCTCTTCCACATATCAAGAGCCGTGAAAAGAAAATGTCAGCAAGTCATACCTGGCAGCTAACAGGACCCAAGGAAACTTCCATTTATTGTCTTTGCCTAACTTTTGTCTTCTGGTACTCAGGGACTCGAGCATGAAGCGCATGGAGTGATGTATAGTATCTGACAGGTTTCAGTCCCGCCACAGACATTCACATTCTGAAATGTTTGAGCCTGATGTCCATCACATTTTAATGTCCCTGGAAAGTCAAACAAATACACAAATACTGGCATTGCAAATGACAATATCCCAGCTGTGTAAAAAAGGTACATTAAAATAATAATGAAAACCTATACGCATCATAACAGTCTGAGCCCGTGTTTGACCCAGCCTGTACATGTGTAATCCCTGTTTGCCTGAAACTGGCTTTGCATTGATTCTCGGGGATACTACTTGCAGTGGAGGTGGCCAGCTGTGACCCTCGGTCGTGACTAACAAGCACAGAAAGTCACAGCAAGAGCAGCAGAAAGCCTCTTAATTTGACATTTCTCTGTTTTAGCTGTTTCCTCGTTCAATTCCACATGGAGAGCGAGCGGGGGATGGTAGGGGAATAGAGTTTACCAGTGCAACACTGACCAGTGCAACATGAAACTATATGTAAATCACAAGCATCGAAAACATGGGGATGTGTATGAGTTGCAATTGTGCAATACAGTATTATGTACATCAACATGAATTACAATGACAAACTAAAGACTTAATATACTTAAGTGTGAAACAAAAAAAACAAACACTGCAGCAGCACGCACACACGTGCTGCACCTTAAGTCCCCCGCCTTCCAAATGCTGGGCTGTAAGGTGAATCTAGATGACAGGCCGAGTGATTTCCCTTTCTTCAGCTGACACCAGGGAGCCCACGGTGGCCTTCAAACCCAAGGTTTACAAAGGAAGGAACAACACAGAAAAGATTAGGTATCCCCAAGAGTCTCATGCACTTTGTAGCACCGTGCTTAAGTGCTGTTTGACTTTGGTCGTGCAGTTAATATTTATGTGTGGTTCAATGGAAACGTGTGTATCATTTCATCTTGAAGCGCAAAAAACAGTTTGGTCTGGCTGTCGGCATGAATATCCTTCTGATATTCTTTTTATTCTAATAGATTTTCTTTAAAACATCTCAAGGCAACATGAATAGTGTGTTTGCTGTAATCCATCATTTTCCACAGAAAACAGTCTCTCCATTTTGTGTTTTACTGTGTTTATGGAACCCGGGGTAGCTGCATCATACATCATACACTACACCATCAATGCACAATGCTGTTCCCATGCCATTAACAAATAACAATACATCAAAAGGTCAAAGGTCAAAACCAAGGCAGAATCTCACACACACACACACACACACGCACATATGCACATATATGTACATGTATATGTACATGTAGAGGTAGATGTAGATGTAGATGTAGATGTAGATGTAGATGTAGATGAGTAATACTTGTACATTTCCCCCTGACCCAGTTTCCTGTCGATTTCTAAGAACACATATATGTATATATATATATGTATGTGTGTGTGTGTGTGTGTGTGTGTGTGTGTGTGTGTGTGTGTGTGTGTGTGTGTGTGTGTATATATACATACACTCAGGCCAGCATGATGGGTTACATTGGAAAACCAGCCTGCAGCTGCCAAACTCTTTTGACAGAGATCCCTTTAACAAAGATCTGCTTTGGCCTGAAAGTGGTGGCCAGTGTAGAACGGAGGAAATGGATGAGACATATACATTGTTCAACAGTGAATGCCTCTCAATGTTCTGGCAATTCAACATGCAGAGCTGATGGCAGTGTCCCCAGCTGTGACACATGTGCATTGCCAGGAAACTTTGGCCCGCTTGGCCTTAGCTACTGTTTACAGCACTTCTGAGAATCATGAAACTTCCCACTAAACCCACTGATGTAAGAGCAGAAACCCAAAAGACTGGCAGCAGGTTACAGAAAATACACTGAATGGTTACATGTAAAATTACCAATACATAAGGGGCTATTAAATCATACTTTTAAATAAAAAAGGAATCAAAAATGAATGAAAACACCTCTTTGAGCATACAGTTTCGTTTTAAATTAAATGTGAGGCGACCACAAATATTTGAACAGACTTTTTATATACAGTAGCGATCGGGGGGGTGTGTAGTCTGCCAAAGCCATGCAGGTAAAAGAATGATAACTGCAACCGCCTTCCATGCTTAACTGTCAAGAAGTGTATCATTGCTGTTCTGAGTCCCTCTGTCTGTGAAAACTAAAACTATATCAGCGAGCTTATTGTATGGTACATATGCATTTTCATTAGTGTATCACCTGTTTGCAGTGGTGCAGCAGTTTCCTATCAGGGAAAACACGACATAACTTACTGAAAAAAAAAAAATTTTTGCTTCATACAATTCCTTAGCATTGTTTTTACTGGAAAGCAAAGATTTAAAACACAGATTTAGGGTGTTAATGCTACTTTACTTTATGTGTTTGTGTCTTTTGATTTCAAATACAACACAAATGCTTCAAAGCTGTTTTCTCAAAATGAGCTTTTTCACCACTTCAACCAGAAAAGCCCACTTCAGTTTCACTCACATCCACAGCCTGCAGTTTCCTTCGTATCTGTATCCTGAAGGCTTTTACAGAGACGTTTGTTCACATGTCATTTTTATGATTTATGAACCACTTAATTGCTCAAAAAAACATTTTTTTCTTTTAGGGCTGCTGTGAAGGTACAAAATAAAAGAAAATAAAAAACAGGTATTAAAATAAACCTTTGGCTCAAATATGTTAACAAAAAGATTTTTGAATGGAGCTTAATCCAATGTTAATGTTTTTTGATACATTTAAGTAAATTAACATAATTTGTATTAAATACAATTTTAAAAAAAATGTAATTTAATTTTGTGTAATTAATCAATCGGGGAAGCGTCATGATGACATCTATTAGTTAAAAGTTTTCCCATTTTCTTTTGTGTCTCTCTTGATTATGAACAAAGATCTATCGGAATCACATAAATATATAGCAATCCTATTATGCACCTCCATATCCACCAAACTATATTCTGATATGTTTGTTAGTATTGATCAATACAATGTACAAAGATGATCAGTATCATAAATACAGAATTAATATGGGTTTAATTACTTAGTTTTGGCCTCAGTTTCAGCTAAATGCGATGCAATCTGACATGTTGTGGCACACGTGCGTGGAGTATTTAGTTTCGAGTCACTATTCTTTTGCCTCAGAACTTAATGCCGATATTTGACATGAAATACCAGTGTGTTGTTCTGCACTAAAACTTACAATCTTGTTTTTGAACTAGTCAATAGCAGGAGTGATTAACCAAAACATAGTAAATCCATGGCGCACTGAAAGCAGCAGTCACACAGCCCTTACACAGCCGGACTACACACCTTAATGGGCCCAAGATGCAGGGACAGCGTCCACTTAAATAAAAGCACACACTTATATCCACTCATGCATGTCTGAGCACACCTGTAACATTCTCATGTGTGATTACCGCCACTAACTCTCCCTCCAACTCCAACTCTAGTTTGTTAGCAATCAACAGATAGAGGCAAGAAAGTATGACCACTCCAGTGCCTGGGAGGAAATTCAAATGCAGAATGGACCTTGGACATTACAAAGCATAAATCCAGGGAGCTGAAGAGTTGTGTGGGAGGTGAAAGACGCAGGGACAAAACCAGGGAGATGTTAGAGCTGGGTGGGAAGCTAGAGAGACAAACAGATGGGGGATGTTTTTGGCAGGGATGTTGAGCTTCTTAATTCTGATTTCTGACTGAGAGAGTGTGAGTGTTTCCTCTTATTGCTCGTCACTTAAAGGCATCATTCAGTGTCGATTTGGACAGTGATGCCTTCAGGCAAGCCCACTAAGCCCCAGCTAAACTGTACGCAGTGCTGCTGGGAATTCTTTTCACATGACCATGAACACACATACACTCTCACACCAGCATGTGACCCTAAGCAATAAATGATTTGCTAATGATTTGTAAAATGATTTGTAAAATGATTTGTAAAATGATTTGTAAAAAAAATGTCTTCATCCAATCTGCCACAACATTAACCAATCAACTGCTTTCCCTCCTGCTCTCTATCCTGTCTCTCCTGCTCTCTATCCTGTCTCTCCTGCTCTCTATCCTGTCTCTCCTCCCCTCTGTCTCTCTCCTCTACCACCTCTCCACCAATTTTTTGCTCCTCACCACCACGAGTCAAGGCAGATCCCCAATTGACTTTGTTTTTACAGCCCAGTCTCTGACGTGGAAGTCACATTCAAAACATTCAGTCCTTTTGTGCAGTCTAAATAAATACACAACAAGTGTCAGAACACTGTTATTTACCATAACAGAGTAGGGTTCAGCAGAATCATGTAACATTTACAGCGTGTCCTTGTTTTATGAAATCACAGAATCAGCGGTTAGCCCTTGTGCCTCACAGCGACGAGGTTCTCGCTGATCATAGGTGTGAATGCGTGAGAGAATAGTGGTTTGTCTCTGTATGTTGCACCGTGATTGGCTGGTGACCTGTCTCGTTTGTACCCTGCCTCTCGCCCAATGTCACCTCGGATTGGCTCCAGCTCCCCATCGCAACCCTCAAGAGGATAAGTGGCAGAAAATGAACGAATGAAAATCATAAAACCATGTTAATGGGAAACAGTTCAGTAGGCACTGACATCAACGAAAGAACCCACAGACAGCAGGCGGTGACTGAAAACCCAACGACATGTGAATGTTATACCTTCAAGGTCATTTTTTGTTAATTTACTTGTGCTGACAGAAACGCGTGCAAAATAAGATTTGGTCCAATGTGAAGGTGCTGAAGCGAGAGACACAGCATCACAGACAACAGAGCAGAGGAAAGATACTCCACTAATATAACATCTACATACAGTATACAGTGTACACACCGTGCACAATGGCACTTCACATACCCATCTACTGGTGTTTGTGTGAGACAGTGGCCTCACCCTCCTGTGTCTCCTCTATCTTGTAGCTCACCTCCTCTTTCTTTGCAAATATAAAAACAAAGCAATATTTATATTTTAATTTCAACGACACATTGTTTGCTCAGACTATTCCCAGCTCCACGTGGGGGACAATACTATTTCACACCATGTGCTCCCTCTGCAGCTGAAGCCTGTGCAGTGGATTAATGCAACCTGCATCTGGAAACCTTTTTATTGTGTTTGTTTTACCTTGTGTCATACCCCAAACTTTTTACTGTAAGCTGCAGATGAAAACTCGTCATCAACTTGGTGGTTTTGAAACTACACTGGATAAGTGTCAGCCTAAAGGTTCTGGAGCCATAACATCTCTCTTGAAACAAAAAGAATTAAATGTCTAATTAGACAGACAGAAACATTGACATGAATTAGTGAGATTACATAACTCCCACACATCCACCACAACACTTCCCCATTCAAAATCTACAAATGTTTCTATTGTATCTACTGTATCTAGTGTATTGTGTAACTCAGTGATGTAGAGGCTGAAAAAGATACCAGAACATCAGGCTCTCATACTTTTATAATATAATGGTAAAGATGGGGATACTGCTGCGTTCTAAAGTGCTTTGCTGAATGAACAAATACTGCATGAAAGAATACTGGCTATCAACAGTGTGTGTGGTGTGTGTGTGTGTGTGGTGTGTGTGTGTGTGTGTGTGGATATTAGTACGAGTGGAGATGTTGTTATTTGCTGTGACTGCCTGAGAGATAGCAATGAATCAATAAATGAGACCAATAATTACACAACTCGGAGGACTACAAATATAAATCCTCAGTGCAACAGTGCAGCTGTGAGAAACAGACACATTAGTTTGATCTGTGCACTCGGAAGGCTTTGAATGTGCAGACGCCATACTCTCTCCTCCAGGCCAACTCAAGTGCAATTAGAAATTAACACAAACAGAAAACTGTGCTCTCAGACTATTGACAAGGACAAGATATAACACAGCCCTCCAAACCAAAGTGCTCTGTTCTCTCTCAGGGTCCTTAAAAATCAATACAAAACTATAAACAAAACAATGTTACAGTATATTGAAGTAAACCCCTGTCTGACAACAAATTATTAGTGAGGCTGAAAAGTGTTTTAAACTCTCCTAAGAAAAAAAAAACAAGAAGAAGAAGAAGAGGAAGGACAGTGCTTGAGCTAAAGATAAGCCAGGTTGTTCAGGATTTATTTATTCATGGTCAAACACCAGCTTTGACCTTTTCTAAGCAGCAACATGAGGCAAGGACTAATTTGCACAGGGGACTTTGCATTTTTCCTTTACCCAAGACACAGTTTTGGAAGCATGATGATTTGGCCACTGCAGCACCAGTTTTTATGGGCAGTCATATTTACACTAAATCATGAGATTAGATCAAATATTTCCACCATACATCCATAGGAATGTTTTAAATATGCCAAATTCCCTTTTTTTTTTTTTTAGAAATACCATCAAGGCCTGAAGAAAAAACAAACTGGTGGAATGGAAGTGGGCGGCTTTTTCATGAGGACTGTGTTGGTGGCCTTTATCTGTAAGCAGCATTTTTCAGGAACGGGCCAATTGTGTGAGAACGAACCAAAGGAGCAGGCTTTGAACTTCAATTGTCAGAGAGCAACCTGTGAAAGAGCAGCCAAAGTCTGCAGCGAAGGAAGGTAGGAGCTGGGATAATACAAGCTTGCTGGTTTGTATGCAAAGCATGTGCATGCTCTGGTGGTTTCAGTGAAACATTTTCAATTGGTATGTGCAGAATCTTCAAAAAGCCGAGCGTGAAAAGCCTGGAGGTGAGGAAGGCAAACTCTCACGGAACAAGTGCTTCACCTATAACCAACCCAGACTGCTCCTGCTTGCTTCAGCGTAAGCTGATTCATGGCAAATGGAAAAGAAGATGTGCGGAGGTGTAGCTTGACTGTGGGAGTGAAAACTTTCAAGATGGAAGATGACAATGGAAAGGGGAGTGCAGATGACTCGGCAGTGGTGGCAGAAGTAAAAATAAACAGTGTTTAGTGGTGTGAGGAAAGAGCAGAAACGCAGCATGGAGCAAAACATAACGTCGCGATGATGATCTCAGTGAAAACATTCAGATCAGCCCAGGTTCACACTTGTAACCAAACCAAAAGGGTTCATGGAAAATGGAAGGTGGAAATAGATCAAGTTTTACGAGCAGCACTTAAAAACCGGGCAGAATGTGTTTTCGGAGACTCTGAAAATATTCCTCCACTATTCCCGTCAATCAGTCCTGACACCGGGGATAATAATTTGACCCAGTGGGTCGTGATTTCAGGCTCACAGCAAAGCAAACAAAAGCAGAAGGACGAACAAGGCAGCACCACAAACTCCGGCTTATGAAATTCTGCTCCAACCTAATATTCAGCTCTAAGATGGAGCGTATGAGGCATGTGGGCCCATCTGGTTCATACCAGTTAGTTTTTTTTTTTTTTTAAAGCTGTGTGGTAAAGAGATTTCCTCTCAAACTAAATAGAGCTGGGGACAGGGTCATTGGAAAGAATTAAAAAGAAGCCGGGGACAGTCCGGATGCAGCTCAGGGTCTTATAATGAAACTCAGCGCAGTGTTTTTGTCAATGTGTTTTTATCAGTACAACGGCATCACATTATTATTATTACATTATTTCATATTAAAGATACTCTGCAATGCTGCATTCAGTCATTCAGTATCACATTGTAGCCACTTTACATGGTCTGGTAAAAAGAAAGCCATTCTCCATTCTCCACTCCACTGCAAGACATCATTGTCATAACATGAGCAAATTTTCGTTTTCACCACAATAAAAATATAATTTCGCCTTTTCCCGGTATGATTTTCTTTTCTGAGAACGGACAAGCTTTGCTCTGTCGTATGAAAAATGCTCATACAGGTAAAATGGGCTGTACATGTTCTTGTTATTCTAGTTTACTTTTTATTCTATAATAAATAAACAATTACTAAATTTCCAATCACTACATGTTTTGTCCCACTGTGTGATGTAAAGGCGTCACACTTCTGTCATAAGACCTCCAATCATCTGCAAACATGATTTTTGGCAGGGTTCCTAAAATTAAACTATATTAGCTAGTTTAAATGTAGGACCCATCTTTGGTTAGGTGAGTTGCTCCAGGAACACAGATACATTCCTCTTCAATTCTTTTTTTTTTCTTTTTTTTTTTTAGAATTGTTTGCTTCTCCGTTTATGACCTATACTGCATCCAGCCACAAGAAGGAGATCCAGATGTTTTGGCTTCTATTTTGGAAGTCATCATGTCATCCTATTTACAGATTAAATAGTACTTACTGATTATATCACAATTAAGTACATTCATACCATTACCATAAGAAACAGTGAAAAACACCTGAGACACTATCTGCAGACAGACATACAGACGGGGGATGAACCAGTATGATCAGATTGAACGTGAAGAAAACAGTGTGAAAACTTGAGTTGATAAGATGTTACGCTAAAAATGAACTTACAACATATGACTCCTCAAATGTGCTTGTTACTATCAATCAAACCTTGAGCTTTTCCTGATTCACCTCTTGGAATGACGCAGTCACTTTGAAAGGCCACGTGTCACTTTTGTAAATGAACTAAACTCCCAGCCTGACTTGTCATTTGAGTTAGTATGATTAATATCAGGCATTAAGATGTTGCCCTGTGTTCAGCAGGTGAATCATGGGAATTACAGCAGTGTCATTTAGTGGCACCATTAAACAGCATATGTCAGCTGATGAGTCAGTGGTGGTAACCTTTGTATTCCAGCTGAAGGTCCATAACTTACTGGCTTCACAGAGGTTATCAGTGCCAATAATGCTGAAGGACACATTGTTACACACATTGCTGTGTTTACCAGCGCAATCTCATAAAACTGTTATCGTATTTTGCATTTATTCACGTTTAAATTATTGTTTATATGTATTTTTGCTGTACTCTGTGTTTGTGTTTATTCGTCTAGATTCCAGCAGTTGTAGCCAGTTATCATGTTTGCCGTTTGGGCTTTGAGATTATATAGACATCTTCTCCACTGAAATGTACAAACACCACACAACTTCTGATTAATAAGTTTAACAACAACTCGATATTGATGCACCAGTCAGCCTTAAGATCAGCAACCTCTGACATGAGTTTCACCTGTGCGGGACAGTGTTACCATCGAACGTAAACAAGAGCTTTTCTAAAGTTAATTTAAACTCGTTAAAATATTCTCTGGAGCTCAGATCAGGGTCAGGCCTGCAGTTAAAGAACAACCATTGACAAACTCATATTAAGAAGTGCACCACACTGCACCTCAATACTGCTTCCACAATGAGATTTTGCAGACTAATCAATGTCTACAGAAACTCGTGCTACTGTCCAGAATGAATGTGGTTACTGTCCAGGGAGCAGGGCTGTGGCTGAGTGGGTCAGATGTAGCAAGATTGCTGACAAGTCATCCAGAATATATGGCTAAGATTCTTGCTATCAGCTTGTAAATGACTATAGATTATCTTATAATTGCCTTGTATCTGAAAAGGTTTCAAAAAGAGCAGAGCACAGACTTACTTTCACAAGTACTGTGGAAATATAAGCTGCTTTCTAATCATCTTTGCATGGACACAACTGTCTGCTGAAGTTTGGCTCACTAAGTTTAAATCTTGTCAGTGTGAGTTTCCCTTTGGCAACGCAGCAAGGATTTATTAGAAATGAGAATCCTCGGCATAACCCTGGCGATCTTCTCATCCTGATAACTTAATATCCAGAACATGTGCTAAGCTTTATGTGAGATATCCTGCAAAGTCATCTTTTTGCTGTGGGGCCTTTTTTTTGTCTGACCTTAACAGTCATTCTCATTTAATCCCTTAAAAACAGAACAGAAAACAAACTGAAATCCATGGATATACATATACTTCTTAACTTATTCCACATATCTTCACTACCTAATGATGAAGATGAGGATGACTTTGATGTCCAACACTTACCTACATCAGCTATCCTTTTATAGAGAAGCCTCCATAGGCGTTTGTTTTCCATAGTCAGCATGAACTGAGAGCTTGAGTTTGTTCTTTGAAACTATTTGCTGTGGTGATACTGTACTTCATTGATGCGCTAATTCATTCTAGCAGGTCAATCCTCCATTAGATCATTAAGACAGAAATGCAAAGTAACACTAATGGCGATTCAATCATGAAGACAGAGACAGAGGGTGATGTATATGCTACAATCTATCTCACTGCTGGGAGATAAAGCTGTAATGACCCAAAGGAAAACCTATTGTTAGTTGAGGCCAGTCGGAACTATCGTAATGGAAAGAGAAAAAATAAATGCACTTCATACAATGCATGATGAGGATGTGACAGTGAGTTCACTATAGCTGCTCATCAAGAAGCTTTTTTGTGTTTTGCGCGCGCGCCTGCATGGACACGAGCATTGTCCTCGCGCGTTGGGGAAAAAAAAGAAAGGTCAAGCTAATTTAACAAACAATGTCTTGGTAGATCCACGTTTGGTCATGCTTCAACTATTCCTCTCTGTCTTCCCACACAGCAGCACACAATAGAGAACAAGCAGGAGTGGGACTGTCATCACATTCTTGGTTAATAATGTGCCTCTCTGTCCTTTTATTTCAAAGCTCCTTCGCACAGTCACACAAATTAACCTGTTACTGCAGAAAGCTCCAACATGTGCACACACTTGCCTGAGTGGTTTTGTTTGGCGTCTCTATAATGCACCGCTGCCTTCATTCTCTACACACCCAAGGCCATGGGTGTATTTTAACAATTATTTTTGCTGTGTATGTTAGTTAATGAAAACCATCTTTTTTTTCTGTGGTTAGGACATTACAGGCCTTAAATGTAGCACTGTGTCTCCTTCCCCCCTTCTCTCCACCCTTCCCTCCACTTTTTCCCATTTCTCTCCTCTAAACCCAACCAGACAGCACAGATGTCCCTCCGCCCGAGTCTTAGCTTTATTTCAGTTAGAACGGGAATTTTTATTTTCCACTGTCACAATGTACTAAGTCATAGTGGGAACTGTATGTTACAATCTGGCACAAAACAAATAAAACTGAACCGAACTATGATGGGGAGCAATATATCTGCGCTTCTGGAACAACTCACCTAACAAAAGTCAGTGAAGGTAAAATATACCTATAGACTTCAAACTCGGCCTGATATTCAATTAGGGGTATGATCAAACACTGCATGCATATGTAACACATGTAGAGAGAGAGGGATGCTACATCTGCCTCGCAGATGGACAGAAATTGCCAGTAATCGAATGTGCATATCTGGAGCAGGGATAATTTATCTGTAAAATGCTTCTTCCTCAGCCTTTCCAAAAAACGTCATACGTTTATGCATATATTCAGCAGTAGAAAATCCCCACAGGTCAGACAGAGAAAGTGAAACTTTTCTGCTTTGTATTTTTATCGAATGCAAATAGTTCGATGTGTCCTATCACCAAGAAAGAGTTTACTTTCAAAATAAATCTGTCATTGTGCATATTGTTTTCCTGCACCATCCCATCGATACACATGATCACTGATTGAGAAACAGGCCTTGGGAAGTTGAGGAGAGGGAACAAGATGCAGCGGGATAACAAGGAATAATGAGCAAGTGGCTCATAAAGCAGCTTCCTGAATGACAGTCAACTGACTGGTAGAGTCTGAGAGGTAAGAAGAATGAAGTCAGAAAAACAATGTGTAATGGGAACAGTAGTATTACAATAGATACTCAAAATCCCTCCATGGATTCCAGGGGGTAGGCCACATTATTTGTTATGCTCTCCAGTACCCCCAGACAATGCATATTAACAGGACCCTCAGACTGAATGGTAAGAAAATAAGGGGAATAAGAGGAGTCTTTCATCTGTGGAAGCACAGCCAGGTTACGTACATAAACTAAGTGTTACTCTGTTTTAGCCATGGTAAATGTTCGTCAATGAGAAGTCAAAGAACATTAAATAATAGCAACAGTTAATCAGTTGAAAACTTGCAAAAGTACAATGGATGATGAATGTTCGATATGGCCATATACCAGGTCAGTGGTCAGGATGGAAAGGCGGTGGAAGGGGTCTTCTTTCTCTGGAAGATTCTGGTATTTTAAGATAATGTGTTGAAAGAAAGGAAGTTGTCCATACAGAATAATGAATATGATACGATGGTATGAGAATATAAGAGGTTTTGTCCTCTATTAAGCCCATGGAACACTGTGAGTTGCAGATTTACTGTATATACAGCGCTGCAACCCACTGATCCTCACAAACCAAATACAATACAACACTGGCTACATCCGCTGAGCTACTGAGCAAATTAATTTCAGAATAAATATTACATTTGTAAAAATAATTTCAACTACAATATTGATCATATAAATAAAATAAAATGTCTCTTAAATATCCTTAAATGTGACTTCTCATCAACAAGACACTGCTTCAAGAATATATGAAAGATAACCAGTCTTACCATGTTAACATCTTTAAATATTCATATTGTTCCTTTGATTTTCATTCTTACACAATCCACCAGAACTAAGCACTATAATATACAATGATAGTGTCACACACAATGGTTGTTTGTATCCTGGCTATTGAAATAGCGTCAGTTCAGAACATGTGCATCAGACATATTCTTCTCCTCTATAATTCTCTGTATCAAGGGTAACAAACTTGGCACCACACTCATACACTTTACATCAGTCAATACAAACCTACATTACATATATGAAGCAGCATAATAGGAACTTAAATAGAACTAGTGACTAATCCACTCAGCATTATATCATGGCAGTGAACTAACAAAGACTGCGCTACCCATGGTAAGTTCAGTCTTGGTAACCCTGGTAACACGGTCGTGGCCACTATATATTACTGTTTGCCAATGTCTTCCATCTCAGCAGCAGATGATAGAGCCTTTCAAAGCAGAAATACTGGATTTGATTTTACAGCTGAATGTATTGTTATGATGTTGCTCAACTGCAGCCCTTTGAAATTGACTTCTCTCATAACTAAAGATCACTTATCATCAGTCCGTTCTGCTGCCTTATAATCAAACAGCTGTTAAAAACCTCATCTGGAGAAATACCAATAGATGGAACTCATCCAAGCTGTCATTGTTTACTTTTGTTTATTTATCACCATCCTCTCTAGGTGGCTCTTCAACAGATGTTTTTGGCTTGATGCTGAAGTGAACAATTTAATTGAATATGAATCCCCAATATTCATGCGCTTTTCAAAAACTAATAAGTGGAAATTTAATGCATTGTAGTAAATTACCCATGCTCTCTTATCCTATCGCATGTCCTCATCTCTGTGCAGTTTTTTACTATTGTGATATTGTGGACAAGAAGTGTACATCTGTTGCTTGTTGAACATCTGGGATCATTTGCACATTAATGAATAATTATGTTAATTTGATTGTCATTGGCCCCTACAATGTGAAAGATTAAAGCTCAACCCAGGCATGGCAATAAAAAGTTTCTCCTTATTACTGAGCATGTATTGGCTCTGTTTAATAAGAAACTATCAGTGAGAGGCAGAACAACAGTCAGTGGTTCTTTGATGAGAGACATTTTGCAAGCATCTGCATTATTGAACTGTCTATCCTGCATTGAAACACAGACACACTTAAGAACCAACTAACGTTAATTAACTTCACACAGAGCAGCACAAGGTGGACAGTCCTCCTGACTTCAATATTTAATTCTCACAGGGGCTGAGGTATGTGATAATGTGGAATGAAAAGTAGACTCTACTCGCATTAGTAGTCAAGTGACAGTACATGTGCCAATCCACTGAGTGAATGTGAGAGTACTGATGTTTTCGCATCTTGACACCTATGGTATGAGCTTACATGACCTTATAACCTAAGCCTCAGTATTTTCTTTTTTTTCTAATATTTGTAATTAATGGTAGAAAACAAAGGGGCACTGGGAGAATCACAGTCTTCCGAACTGAAGCAGTTCTTTACTGATCACGGTTGAGATCACGGATACATTGCTTCAGACAGTGGTCTAATACACTTGTATAGGTGCTTCTCTGCAGATAAATATAATGGCATAACACACAGATAAATTCAATGGCAAAACCTGCAGATATACATAGTGGCAAAAGGTCTGGTGGTAACCTCTTAGGGGACTGAATTTCAGCACAGTAGCACCTACTGTAATACTGTTAGTGCAATATACGTAAATGTTTGGTCATGTTGTAAATGTTATGGATCTGATCTTCAACAGTGGTCTTGAGCTTTGGGCAGCGCTAAAAAACCCCAATATTTTGGATACTAGAGGTTGAACTTTTAAGTTGAGGAGCGCTGATAGCTGGAGGGAGCTGAGTGGAGCTGCTGCTCCTTCGTCTCAAAAAGAGTCAATGGAGGTGGTTCGAGCATCTGATTAGAATGCCTCCTGGGTACTTTTTTAGTGCTGGTACACCTGAGTAGACCCTGAACACCCTGGAGGCATTATATATCTTATCTTGCCTTGGTATGCCTTAAGGTCCCCAGGAAGAGCTCGAAAAGGTTCTAACAGAAATAAAATTCTGGAATAATTTCACCTGCTGCCACTTCAACCTGACCCCAAATAAAAAGCAAAATAAACAATGTGGATGGATGGATGGATGGATGGATGGATGGATGGATGGATGGATGGATGGATGGATGGATGGATGGATGGATGGATGGATCAGTAGACTGATGGAATGGTTGTACCACAAACGGCTAACTTTCAGTGTTTACCTTCACCTATTCCACAGTTGCCTTGTCCTGTTCCTGCAGAATCATCCAGTTATAGATTAGAATGTAGATAGAATGCAAAGGTGGAGAACAGATAAACACCTCGGATGTTTGCTTAATCAGAGATTTTCATGTATCCATCCAAAGGTGAACTTGCAAACATGACCATCTGGAAAAGCCCTGAAATCCATTCCATGAAAAATATATAACAAGCAAAGTGAGCTGTATTCTATATCACAGAACATTCCAAAATAGATGGAAATATAACAAGCTTACTGAGCCAGACAATTATTCCTGTCGCAAAGCAAGTGATGTTCAGGATAAATCTTTTTTTTTTCCAAATATAACACCAGACTCCAATCAAATCTTTGCCTAACTTTGGACACCCTTGATAAAAGTTACACTAAATCTGATTTTATAATTTTCAGCATATTTGCCTTAAGTAATAAGCAATTAATGTGATGTGCCACACTTGTCACTGATCAAAGTTAATGTTGTACTGAAATAAATGCTGTGCTTTACCTAAGAACAAATTTGCTTTGCACACACAGCGAAAAGGGTTTTGTATCACCACATCACAAAATGTACCCACGTTAGAGAATATACACAACCTGTGAATATAAGAATACAAGCGTAAACGACCCTGAAGGACAATAATGCATGCTGAAACATGCTGTAAACATATTAAAGTTAAGCTGCTGAACAAATTTATGCTGTAACCTATTTCTGTCTGTCATGGGGCTCAAGTGAATGACTGATGTCAGTCATGATATCACTCATTAGTGACGCACGGAAACATTTTAGCCATCTTAACTGATAGACGGTTACCACCAATGAATTCACAACTTTGCACTTACAATGTTAGCGGTTTTAATTTTTTTCCTCAGAGATTGTTTTTATGGTTTTGTTATGGGCTTTGTCTTTTTTTTTTTTTTTTTTAACTTATATTGCCTTTTCTAAGGACAGCATACGGTTTTGTAGAGGCAAACCAAAAAGTGATTTTGCCTGTTTTGGCAGAACCACCCAGTAGCTAAAATAAATACATTTCCTTTTTATACTTGAAAAAGTTGAATTATTACAGTCTAGATTGTTTCTGATAGTATCGCCTGCAGGTGTGGTCTTTTGTGAGAAAGCATTAGATATAGAACACTATAAAAATATATGTATGAATATATAGATGGCATGATTAGTGTAAAGCTCTATGACTGATCTTTCAAGACTAGAAAAAGTGCTATATAAAAACCGATCATATATAGGTTTATTTTCCAAAATAAATGTAGGCAGTTGTACTATTTACTATAATTTAGAGCTATGTTTTTTTGATGTGACGTTTGACTTTTGACCTTTAAAATACACAGCTCACAGTCATTACGCCTATAACCACAGTTCAGCCCCACTACAGAAATTGAGGGTTTAATGGTGAAATGTAATTACTGACTAATTTTGCCAAACATTTTCTTCTGTCAATGTGAAAAAAAAGGAAAAAAGCTTGAATTATTCATTTTTGATGAAAGTTGAATGGCATGTAAAAGCGGATCTGCTACGCTGCTCAGCCTCTGTCTTTAGCTGGGCAGCTCCCAGCAGTATATGAATATAACCAAGGCCACATATATGAATAATAACTATCCATCACTCTGAGTAGCTGTGTGTTTGCAAAGAACAATAGTTTTTCCTTCAGATTGCTCCTTTTTCGCAGGCAATGCTTTGAAGCTGATGTGATCTACAAAATGCATTGATTTGATTATTTATGAACAGAATAAATAAGGATACGAGGAATGATTGATTAAAAAGTCGTTATGATGTCTGGTTAGCGCTAAGAAACACATTAGTAAACAAGTTGCAAAATGGTTTGATGTTGATGTTTATTATGGTTGGCGTAATATGGTAGAGAGAATAGCTGAGTAGGGGAGGGTCTGAAGTCACCCACTGGGCAAAGCCTCTATAATGCCCTGTTGAACAGAACTGTGAAGCATGGGAATGTTGAACAAGAGCCTAGTCTAAATACTAATCTACTCAGCAATCCCTGGATAAATAAAGACTGAAAAAGAAATTGCTGTATGCATTTATTTGCTGCTCTCTTGGGGTTGGAAGTAATGGAAAGCAATAAAGCTTTCATTCATTTATCACTGGTCGGGAGATTGACCTCATTGCTTTGCACTAAGGCCTTGGGTGTGGACCAACTTAATGGGAAGCACTGATGCAGATTTCACTCAGGATTCTGGTTTTACCTGCAGTCAAACGTACACAAATTCCATGTACATTTGAATATGTGTCTTTATTTATGTGGTTTCATAGAAATATGAGAGTTTAAATCCGTATGAAAAGATAATCACTGGTTTGATTATTGGACACTTGGTTTTTCAGCATGATCCGCCGGTGTCAGCATTCATCAGACCCTCTCAGACAGCACTTTAACAACACTGTATTTTGTGGGAAAGCGTAGGGATATGGACGGAATAAAAAAGTATAAATGACATCTTATTCTCCACACTGGGATCTGGAGAGCGAATTAGGATAATGTCAAATCTATAAGACAAATCCCTTCGCCGTCACTGCTATGGCATGGCAATGCAATTTGAACTTTCTCTTATGGTGAAGGAATTGAAAGAACGTTTTCATCTCCCCCCGCTCACCAATGGAGCAGCTACGGCAGCCTGAGGGGAAAATTGTAGGTGCGTCCGAGTACACAGTTGTGTGCTTGACAACATGTTGCCATCAATACACAAAGCAGATTCTCTTTGATCATGCATAATAAGGACTTCTAAATTTCCGTTGTTTGCAGGCAGGATATCAAAGCTTTTTTAATGTGGTACAAAGTATTTCTTTTGAAGGGCAACAGCAGTGGAATACAGAAATAACTGAGACACAGAGCCTCACTGTGAGCCATAAAAATAACCAGACAGGAGGAGAAATCTCATTTTCTTATGTAAAATGATTTCTGTCGCTAAAAAGGTATATTTTGTTCTCTTTCTTTGGGCTTGACATTGGGAGGTTAGGCTGCGGGTAAATTAAATAAGCCTGGTTTATTTACAGCGTGGGCTGATACTATAAATTCAACTGCACCAAATTTCCAAAATGTCCTACTGATTTCATGCTGCATTTGTCAACAGCACACACACACACACACACACAGACACACACACATACACACACATAAAAATGCTCCTGGTGTTTTGTGATTCACTCTACTGATACTGGGAGAACTCTGGGTCATTTTACAAATATGAGCAAAGAAAATGACCGTGAACGGGACCATAGCCGTATGAAGACTGTGAGGTGGAGCAGCATTTGTCAAAACAGGAGCTTTCCTGTGACCCCCTCTATCCCACCCCACTGATTTTCCCATAGATTTGGCGGGTGATAATGAGTTCCTTTTGAACTCGGGTGTCAAGGAGACAAAAAACGTGGCATCGCAACATATGCGTCTCATCTCTCCTCCAGCCTCTCTCCATCACTCATCCTCATCCATTCGATCGGCCGTTTGTTTTACACAACAAGCGAGCATGTGTTTGCATGACATTGTGGCGTGTGCATCAGCCTGTGCTCGATCTCATTTGGCATGATGTGCAGAAGCCTAATCTCCTTCTTAACACCCTGGCTGCGTGATGGCAACCCCTCCCGCCGCCACTTTAAACCCAGATAAGTGTATCAGCACAGCCAGGAGGATGAATCCTCAGCCTGCCAAGAACACAAGCTTGCCTCTCTCATCAATCAATGTGACAAGGCCAGCCACAGAGCGGCACCTTCCAGCAACCTGCCCCTCCCATTACTCTCCAACCCCTCTAGCCCTTCACATCCTCCTTCTTCTCCTCCCTCCCTCCTGCAATCCATTTCTGAAAATACAGCACCGCCATACTGTAGCAGGACAAATGAAGCAAAGGAGAAGGCGTACAGGACGGACGGGGAGACAGATGCATGCAGAGGTCCATGGATGAGAGTTTACCCAGCTTTTATGTACTGAGTGTCGGTGACCTTATGGAAAGGGATGGGAAGAGAAGGTTAAAGCCTTGAAGAGACATTGAAAAATGGTTGTATTGAATGCTGGGGAGGGATGGGGCACAGAGGGTGTCTCTCACTTTGTGAAGCATGCAGTTGCAAGATGCTGTTTCCATGTCTGATGGGATGGGTGTGAGCACTGTGTGTGTGTGTGTGTGTGTGAAAGTGTGTGTGTGGTGACAGAGAGCCAGACAACCCAAACTGGGAGTGATAACAAGACACGCTAGCAGAGAAGCACACAGGCAGGCAGTATCTGATCCCCTGCTTCACCTCGATGATGAGGGGCGAGGATTTTTCTGGACAGGCGCTGGGATTCTATCAGCAATACCGTGACATTTGCTCAAGAAGAGACATCACAGATATGTGCACATATGGATAGATATGAATCCAAGATCAAACAGTATCAGATTGCATTAGAGCCACTGTATCGACTGCTGAGTAGAACTGGTAAAACTCAAGCATTTGTACTATATGTGATTGTAGTACAGCTCTCTCGCGCACACACACACACACACACACACACTGCTGACAAGACCTGTGTTTCTTTTACATACATAACTCAAAGTATGTGGCTGCAGTAGCAATAAAATGAGGTAGTTATCTAACAATCAGAGCATGACCCAACAGTTTAGCAGGAAATATATCTCAAGGGAGGGATTCTTGGTCCATTGATGTCCATTACATTATACGTACATATCATAACTGTTATTTAAATAGCTGATGGTAAGTAAGATCATTGTTTTTTTATGTGTAGCATAATTGTTCCAAATGACGTTGCTCATGTTGCCTTGGGCTACACGCTATACCATGAGTCTGTATCACTTCCAGTTGTCACTCCAAAAATGTAAAACCACTCATTTTAAATGCAGAAGCAGGTGCATGGGTTTCTTCAGCTCGACCATTGTCTCCGACCTTCTTGCTATTACAAATAAATGTTTCAGTGTCTTCAGCTATGAACCTAATGTGCAGTTCACCTTCACGGCTGCTCTGGACTATGGAGATATTCATTAGTGTCAGGCTGTCATATCATCACTCCAGCACAAACACACTGTGCGCTATGGAACATATTTTAATAGAAATAACAGACACCTTTGTTATCTTTGTTCTTCGTATCACATTGTAGAACAGCTTCTCTCATTTATATTTTACATCAAGTTACTTCGTAACTGTAAATATCCCTTAGGTATAAAAGAAGGGCAGAGCTCTTTTTAATGGAATGAAATGCAAATGACCTTTTAAATAAGAGTCACAAATTTGCCTAGGATATTATAGAACTTTGTTATCTGTCTCTTAATTCCTTGTTTCTTTGTCTTGTATTGTGTAATTGTGCTATTTGTTATGCTGATTGTGTTTTTGTGATTGTGTCCTGTCATTAGGCCTTGATCTAAATGAGACGGCCTGATGAGACAAACGATATTAAATAAACAAAGGGAAAAACAAAAAAGGATCAGCAAGTAATGCTTGACTCACTGTGCAGACAGAGAAGGCATGTTACATATGTTGTAACTGTAACACATACGCACACCATACTAAGCCAAATGTAGACATACCATAGGATATATGCATGTCTGCCAAGTGATGCATCCACCTATTGGCAGCTTCACTAACATCATAATCCTTACACAGGCAAATGGGCACTGAACTGCCAATCACAACTGCAGTATGCTAACAGCACGTGCTGCTAATAACCCCCCTCCTCCTCTTTGTGTATTATAATTTGCTGTCTTTCCTGGCATCTGTAGCATAATCTTTATGCATCCACTGTCGAAACTCAAATCCGTTTGTGTAAGTAATGTTTTAGTGTAATTAATTTGTGTGAGGAAATTATACAGCAAAACAGTCAAGTCGTAAATCCTTATTGATGTACATTGTGTGTTTCATTTAGAACAAAATTAAGTTTGAATGGGTAATGGAGGTATGAATGAGTAATCTAAACCAAAATCATGAACCCAGTCAGGGTTGGATGGAAAATCACACTCAAGTTCAAAGTATGATGGACATTAGAGACATCAGGCAGGGGAAGCACAGCTGAAATATAGAGCATCAGCTGTAGCAGAACAACGTCAGTGGTGAGGAAAATAATCTAAAGCTGTTCTTCAGCAGGTCTGTCCAGCCATCTGCCCCATGTTCACGCCAGTCAACCCTGCTGCAACCCACACAGCACTGCCCTACCCCTGTGTCCAACTCATTTCCCAAAGCACTCAACCCAAAGTCACCCCCACAGTTTTTCCCTCCTACTCACCCCACCCACCCGCCCACACTCCCCAGCATACACCCTCCTGGCTCCAAATTGTCCCTCTCAGCAACCCAGGTGAGAAATGACCCGAGGAGGATCAAGGCAAAAAAGGCTACAGGTCCTTATCTCATCAGTCATCAAGTCCTGCATATTCCAGCTCCTGTATGTGGGATTGTGGGACACTCATCATTATCAAATGCCTGAAAGGTTGGAGATTTTCCGAGTCTATCTGATCATCTGACAGGCAGCTCAACAGTATAAATATCCCATCAAACAACAGTGGTGCTGGAGCAAAACAATTAAGGGTTCAATGTGTTCGCATCAAAGCTGCACTATAAATCAGCACAGGACACAAATCAAACATAAGAATGAAATTCACCAGCGACTAATGAAATATGAAGGCACAAAACTGGCGCACATTTTACTCAACCGCTCAACTTAATTCATCTCAGAGCACAAAACTGCATCTCTGCAGATTGAACAGGGCTCAGAGGCTCATTAAGGATCCAACCCACCCCCACCATGGACTGCTCAGTCTGCTGGCATCTGGCAGGAGGTTTCGCAGCATTCGGTGCAGAACCACCAGGTTATGTGCAAATGAACATGGTCACACATGTAGGTATGCCATTACGTTCAATGAAAAAGTAGGAGCATCTGATGTAAACAAAACAAGAAACGTGATGGTGATCTGCAGTGCAGTGCAGTGCAGCTGGGATGTCTGTGTCTTATACAACAACCCTCTCTCCTCATGTTTTGATTTTACTAAACAATACTTTCCCTGTTTTGTTGTGGTGCCATCGGTACTGTAGGCAGAATTATTTCCAGAAAATAAAGCTGAGAAGAACAAATGCACAATGTTTCGGCGACTGACAAAAGAATTCCAAACATGGTTCACTTTCCGTAGGCAATTTCTCTGAGTTTCGCTCAATGTCTGATGGAAAAGCAGCACATGGAAACATGGGGAAAAAAACACCTTTTTTCTTTTTCTGTGTATAAAGTTGAAAATTGCTCCAAGTCAGGTATAATACCTTGTCTGCAATGATAAAGCATGGCTCCAGGTATCATCTTAAACATTACCCTATCGCTCACGTCGCCTTGCATGTAATGAGTTTGGATGAGTTAAGGCTTTATATAAAAGCCACCATGACAAACTCTCAGCACTTTCTTTCCTCTACATGTAGAGATGCCCACTGAGCTGTGCTCACCTAAATCCATGAACTGTTGGCATTTGGATAAAGTATTAATATGAGCTAGAATAAGAAAGTTGCATAAATTAATAATAATGAATGGATTCTGTCTAGTTTCATTTGGAAAATGTTGCTTTTTTACAGGTTTTTACAGGTACTCGACATTGGAATTGCTAAGAACATATGTGTGCTTGCACGTTCAGATATTACTTTCAAGGTAAAAATCATTCTCTCTGCTCTGGTGTTCATCGGTCAGCGTGTCCTACATGGCAGCAGAGCTGATGCTGGAGCAGTAGCACTGGCACCTCAGGAGAGGTATGTGCAACAGTGCAACCAACGGCTCCTTCTATGGCATGCTGGGAAAACGCAGTGATGATCCATTCTGGCCTGAGAAAATAGTATTTGTGAAAAACAGCAGGAAAACATAAGATGTGTTAGAGAGAGTGGTATCTGGGCAAATAACAGTGTATTGTGTTAAACGTACGTTGTGGTGGCAGAAACCCCCCAGTGGATATGTTGACATTGATTTGGTGAGGTTCCTTCAGGGAGTACCGGGCGATTGTGACTATTCAGCACTCCGCACACACTGCGGCACAGCTCTCAACACGGTGAGGCGAGCGGATGACACTGCAACTCATTTCCAACATTTTCATATAGATGAACAGATGTCAAGTGGACTGACCCTAATGAAGAAACCGACAAAAACAATACGGAGACATCCCAAGCCATGTTTTCATTATTTTCATTTCCTTTTCCTGACACTGGCCATCTGGATGAACTGTGTAATCCCATTATCAACTGACGGAGCTGTAAAGTTTTTTATATATGATAATATGATATGTAAGTGTAATAATGGCCTGTTACTATATGGTCAGCAACATCTGACACAGATTAAAAACAGACAGTTTCTGCTTCCAACAGCTTACAGAGAGTTCATTTACATGTGATGAGCTAATTCTGACTCAAATGTTCATTTGCAGTGTGGTTTTTATGGTTTTGTTTGTTTATTGTCATAAACATAGGTTACTATGGTGTTTTGCCTTCATAAGAATTGAACATGCGTCATAGGCCTGATGTCTTTAGTTTAGCATCATATGACTCTGTACTTCGAATGAATGTACTGTAAAATTTGTAGATCAAGCATGATGGGAAAATGGGAAGAAGAAAAAAAGTGCAGCAAAGGAGGACATAACACACTGAAAACTATTTTATGGAAAAATCTGAAATTATCACCCATTCAGACACTGTCACATCTAATGATGCATTTCCCTTCAACAGATTTACTGTAAAAGTCTGATGCCTCACTATATTCCCAGCAGAGAGAGGAAAAACAAATCAGGACTGCAGCTCTCTGAGTCAGATTGCAAATGGTGCATTTCACAGGCACTTCGACTCACTTTAAAGCCGAGCTACTGCAAGTGGATGCAGGTACCTAATGTGCTTTTGGATGGAGTGATGTTTGAGGAGGACAGGAAAAGAAGCAAACAAGAGAATTACAAATAAAGAAAACACAGGGAGGGATTGGCTACGTGGCGATGACCTTTGAACTTTGTTGTCACTGCCATTTTGTTAGTTCATTACTGTGGCAGTGATTTATAGTACTGATGCACCATGTCTAAACCCACAGCACCCAACACCCAATGAACTGAATTGGCGGACAGATGTAATATTGTCATGCCAGGAGGTGGGTGCAGTTAACTACTCCAGTAGGTGGTGGTATGAGGCGGATAGTTTTTCACTAAGCCTCCAAGGACTCAAAATAAAACCTAGCTGAGAATTACTTTCACACTTAATGGCTGTAACATCTGATCGACATCAGAGGAATTTGAGTCACCAATGCAAAATAACAATGACACTTCATTGGAAGGCAGCAGAATCGACAACCAGAACCGAGATCCTTGATACGGAGCCATGCTTCTGCTTTGTCGCAACAGGTCAGAAGGGAAAAAAGAACAAGACAAGGAGATAAGCTCAAAGTGCATATTACCATTCAAATGGAAGCAGAAAAACTGGAAAGAACAGAACTAAAGAAAAATAATCATAAAATATTTATCAAGTGCAAAAATCAACTTCTTTGAAAAAGTGCTTAATAGGAAGGACAAGTCTATGGCTGCACCAAACAAGTCCCCCCCCCCAAACACACACACCCCAACCCTACCGGTGAAAACCCTCAACCTCTACTGTTATTTCATCCAGCAAGGCCCTTAATACTTAATGTCAATGCCCTGGCCCTTACAGGCCCAAACCAGGTTGTATACACACACACACACACACACACACACACACACGCACACACACACACACACACACACACTTGGTGAGCAAATAAAGGTGTTGTGGTGCCTCTCTCTCAAGTGACTGGTGACAGAGGAATGCAGGAGGGGATGCTGCATGTGACACTGTCCCTTTTGTCCCCAGGCCAAGTGAATGGGATAAAAGGGACAAGCAGGGAGAAGCTGAGGGGAAGTGACTTACATCGACAGGCATCTCATGCAGGGGCTGTTCTGACCACCGGGCCAGTGTTAAGTACAAAGATGACTGGCAAGGTTTGCATTGTAATCATGCAATTTAATGTGAGGAAATGATTAAAGCTAGATGTCAGCTTGGTCTAAATGTCCTTTTTTTTCTCCGCTAGAAGGTGTAGAGGTGTTAGAAACATTCAAAACAACAAAAAAAGCAAATAAATACATTTATACGTATTCACACATTCATTAGTTGTTTCTTCCCAAATCAGAAAAATAAGAGATAATTTTATATAATTTGTACAAAATGAATGTTAAAGCTCTCTTTTGCACACTGGCCAGTCACCGTACAACGATTTGTATTTTTATTTTCATGTCTAAATAAATACGTGAATGGTGGAGCAGTATTCTGGTCTGTAGATTCTATATGTTCTGCCTGTGTATGTGTGTGTGTGTGTGTGTGTGTGTGTGTGTGTGTGTGTGTGTTCTCTGAGGTTATAAATGCTGTGTAAAAATCTTGTAGTAGAGAATATCCGCCTATGTAATTAAAGGGAAAACCATTTTGAGATTCTATTTGATCTCGACCTCACGTGACCCCTGTTGAGTAGAGAGACCGCCTGCAGCACTGACCACCAGGAAGTCAGCAACAAGAGAGTGCAGAGCAGCTTCACCTCCTGGTGTGAGTAGCAGTAGTTGCTTCAGGACAGTGATATGGCACTTGCATTCGTCTCTCACTGCTGCTTGATCACTAGTCAGGCAGCTTACTTTGATGTGGAGACCCCCTGCAGCAGATAACCAACCACCCCTGACTAACATCTTACACCTGACTTCTTTCCCCTCGCCTGGATGACTGGCATAAGTTGGTACAGACCATATTTCTGATCTGGTAGCATAACATAGACATTTAAAAAAAATCTGTTTGCCAAACGTTACAACACCCCCATACTCTTCACTCACTGAGCACACTGGCATGTTGGTGCTCAATCTCAAAATTCTATTCAGATATGGATGTTTTCTTAGTGCACTGCAAATTCTACAGGGACAACAACACTTTAAAAAAGAATGGGAATGTAAAAGAAAAGAAAAACACAACTCGTAAAAAACTGAAAAACAGAGAACTACTGCCTTTCAGTCAGAAGCCTATGTTTTCATTGGACAATGGAAGTGTAATTGTAGATAGAGAAATACATTTTGTTTTAGTGTGGATATTTACTGGGCTGAGTTCAGCAGTGTCTGCTAAGCTGAGCAAAAATGCTGAAGCTTGGTATTTCAGTCTACCACTTCTTATGAGTCCGACTTAGTTTACTCTTAAATCCAAAATGTATCAAATCATTTAGACTCTGCCATTGTTTGTGTCAGAAATGTATTTTCATCGGATAAACCCCCTCCCCCATTGAGTGAGATGTGTGTATGAGCATTTCTTTATATGTTTTTTTCCCATATACAGTACAGACCAAAAGTTTGGACACACCTTCTCATTCAAAGAGTTTTCTTTATTTTCATGACTATGAAAATTGTAGATTCACACTGAAGGCATCAACACTATGAATGAACACATGTGAAATTATATACTTAACAAAAAAGTGTGAAACAACTAAAAATATGTCTTATATTCTAGGTTCTTCAAAGTAGCCACCTTTTGCTTTGATTACTGCTTCGCACACTCTTGGCATTCTCTTGATGAGCTTCAAGAGGTAGTCACCTGAAATGGTTTTCACTTCACAGGTGTGCCCTGTCAGGTTTAATAAGTGGGATTTCTTGCATTATAAATGGGGTTGGGACCATCAGTTGTGTTGTGCAGAAGTCAGGTGGATACACAGGTGATAGTCCTACTGAATAGACTGTTAGAATTTGTATTATGGCAAGAAAAAAGCAGCTAAGTAAAGAAAAACGAGTGGCCATCATTACTTTAAGAAATGAAGGTCAATCAGTCCGAAAAATTGGGAAAACTTTGGAAGTGTCCCCAAGTGCAGTCGCAAAAACCATCAAGCGCTACAAAGAAACTGGCTCACTATTCTTTTACCTCCTTTAGTCTTTATGTGAGATCAGAAGTGAGACATTTGTCTGACTACAATGTTCTTATGTCTTTGGAGGTTTAGAGTACGTTAAGAGATGTAAAACACCTTGTTCAGAAAACGGCAGCTGATTTACAGAAGGATAAAAGATAAAAATCAGCTGATTGAGAAAAGGTGAAACGATAAAGACCAGTGCAGAAGCTGTAGTCTGATAAAACAGAGAGGCAATTAGTGTGCACAGCCAGGTCTCCTCCGCTCCCACTGTAAAACCGTGCTAATGGCAACGTTTTACATGCAGACACTACTTTTGTCCTTTTGCCAGCACAATTTCATGCGGTGCCAAGACGTACGTCATTAAAGCATCAGTAATGGGACAGCTTTATATTTCTGTCCTAAAACAAGTACTTAACACCAATTCAGGAGATCCAACTAGTGCAAATCCCAATGGCCTCACACTTAGTCAAATTATTGGGCACTCGATAGACCAAATAAATCCTCTCTTCATCTGAAATTTAACACCAGTGATGCATTCATCCTCAACTCAGATGTGGCCCATACCCCTCTCCCAGAGCATTGCCACATATATGGTGAGGGTGTTGTATGGCCAGGTATGAAGAGCGCCTGGAGTTCTGCCCACAGATGTTTTATCTCATCAGTCCAGAGAATTTTCAATCCTCATGCTTTCATAGTCGTTAAAATGCTGTTTGGCAAACTCCAAGCAGGGCCATCATATAGCTCTTACTCAAAGTGGTTTCCATTCAACCACGAGACTGTGAAGGCCTGATTGATGAAGTGCTACTGAGATGGTCGTCTGAGAGTTGTTTTCTCATCTCTGCAGAGGAATTAGGAAACTGTCACAGCAACTCTTTTCAGTTCCTCAAATGAAATTATTTGTTGTAAAACAAAGTAACAATTAAACAGTGAAGCTCCACAGCCAATATTTCAATTACCAAGTGATAAATAAAGAGTGAAGAAAAGAATCTCTGGGTTAAGTCATCTCACTTGTTGCCCATGTCAGTAGCATGACACAGCAGCACTGGCTGAAACCTGGACATACTAAAAGCAGTTTGGACAGTTCAGCGTGCACACATGTTCCAGTGGTAGTTACTCAAACCTCTGGTTCCAGACTGTCTTTGCATCATCATAAGGCTGAAACCTTAGCTGTCTGTATTCTGTGTCCACAGTTCATCCGGACTGAGGAAGCAAACATGCAGCATCAAAGTTAGAGAATCAATTATCATTATCCACATCATTGCATGAGGAGTGAATACCGACTACAGGCTATGTTTTCATCCTTCAGATGAGTAAAGGCTAACGGTGGGGTGGGAGTATGCACAGAAAGGAGGGGTCTCTCACACAGAAATTATTTTACTGATTAAAAAAATTATCTAAAACATCTCAATATGTTGTAAAATAATAATAAAGAATTAAAAATAAAAAATCATAAAAATTGCCTTTTTATTTTTTAATGAATCTGCAAAAAGTTAAATACTTTTTTTCATTGTGACATTATTATTCTCAGTGCCTGTGGGTTGATTAGTATAAATAGATTTTCCCAACTTATAAGTTACATGAACAACAAAAAGGCCTTGATATTTTTTGAAACCATTGTTTTTACACCATTGCGATATTTACACCACATCAGGCTTTTAGAATCTAAACCACCCATACACCTCCCTTGAGTCATCAGGCCCTAGATAACACACCAGTGGATTAGTTACATAATGAACAGCCTTGCATGTGTTTCAGAGAAAAAAGATGTCTCAAGAGGAAACATAATAGAATAAGGAGCAAACAGCCAAGCATATGGCAGGAAATAAAACCTTGAATATATTGAATGAAAGTTTGAATATATGGAATGAACCCTGAATATATTGAATGAAACGCTGAATATATGGAATGAAACTCTGAATATATGGAATGAACCCTGAATATATTGAGTGAAACTCTGAATATATGGAATGAAACTCTGAATATATGGAATGAAACCTTGAATATATGGAATGAAACCTTGAATATATGGAATGAAACTCTGAATATATGGAATGAAACCTTGAATATATGGAATGAAACCTTGAATATATGGGGGGTGCAGCGGCACCCGGTAAGGAGATGCACACGGACACAGATGCGTTAGGGATCGTGGCAATACCGTAGGTTGATTCACAACACAGGGTCTACACGGTTGATATCAGAAATCTAAAGGAAATG